>APFE030997072.1:27754-131736 GCA_000404065.3 Pinus taeda
ACACATAAAAACACATATGCACAGAGATTTCCCCTGGATCCCAAAACTGGGACTACCAGCTTGATTTTTCATTATGTTCCTTTCAATGTTACAATACATATTTATACATGCCGAAGCATCCAATAACATGGATCGAAAAACCATCGTGTCCAAAACCATGGACAGAAAACCATCACGTCCAAAAAACATGTGCGAAAATCATGCACAAAACCATAGGTGGGTTTTCCCAACCTAACATAGGGTCCAAAACCAAAATTTTCCGGGGTTGCTGCCCTGGACCCCATAAAGTGGGGTTACGGGTACCCCCCAAACCCCTATTAACTATGTGGAAAGAATATAACACAACCCAACAATTCTACACCACAGTTGCTAGCAAACAAGCTTGTGAGAGCCCTCTTTGGGTTGTTAGTCAACCCCTTTCCCATAGCATGAGAGAGAATATCATGTAAGAGCTGCATAATGGCAGTGGTACCTAGGGATAGGTTGTTTGAATGGCTAACTTGTCTCCTGAGGGTTCTGTTGAAGATGTTGGATGATTGTATGTGATGTTCACTTGATTCCACTTCCTTAAGGTAACATAAGATGTCGAATATGATTGTAGTGGCATATCTCCTCATGTTTACCTTAGTTGGCATGGTTATTTTAGGTAGACCTAGGAGGGGGTGTTACACAAAGGGACCAATTTAATCTATCATTTTTCATATTCCACTTCTTCTTCCATTTATCATGATAATTATACCAATTTCCCAGGAATTCAAAGATAATATTTCTTGTAAATTGGTTGAGTGAAATCTCTCTATCATAATCTGATTGGTAAGGAGATAGTAATCAACAAATATCACAAGCCATTAGAGTAGTTGTAGGCTCAAAGAAAGCTATAATGGACCACAAATTACAAATGGATGGGGTTTCTAGAGGAGTTTCATTTGGAGATCAAGTATAAGAGGAGTAAGATAAACATGTTAGCTTACATGATTAAAGGCCACAAAAATCAAACATCATGGCTTTAGTGACTCTTATGCACGTGGATCCATTTACCTGTGATGCATACATATAGGCATATTCATAAGATGGGGACTTCTACGAGGTGTATCAATAGTTGCAGAGTCAAACTCATGTGCAAGATGGTGAAAACAATGTCGAATGCAATATATAGGATGGGTTACTCTTTATTCTAGATAATATATGTGTTCCTTACGATGAAAAATTGAAATTGATTATAGAGACTCACACATCCAAGGTTGCAGGGCACATTGGTGTAGTGAAGGTTGTGGAAAACATGCAAAGGTATGTGTATTAGCTGAAGATGCAAGAGAAAGTAAATTCTTTCATAAGAGGATGCATGATTTTTTGTGCCAACAAGCCTAGAAATAGGAAACATGATCTATATCATCCCTTACCTGTACCCACTCTCCCTTGGGAAAGTATTTCCATGGAATTTATCGGAAGTTTACCAACAACTCGAAAGAGACATGACTACACGTTCATGGTGTTTGACAGGTTCAACAAGATATATGTTTTGATTCCCTATAGAAATACCATCAATGTGTAAGAAGCAATGAAACTATTCTTTTGACAACTTTGGGTGCACTTTGGGATACCAAGGAGCATCATTTCAAGCAAGGATAGAAAATTTCTTGGTGCAATCTCGAGTAAAATGTGGGAGAATATGGACATGAATTTGAAGGGATATATAACATTCCATCCATATATAGATGGTTAGAAAAAGGTAGTTAATAGGACATTGGTGAAACTTTTGAGGTGATACAACTAGAAGCATCTGAAGGGTTGGGATGAAAATCTAGTCTATATACAACATTCTTACAATAGAGTAGTCCACACTTCTACATGAAAGTGCCAATTTAAAACCTATTTTGGATATTTTCCACCTTCCCATTTGGATATTTCATAGTGGAGGAAAGGAGGAGAGAAGGAAAATATTATAGGAGATGCATTGAGGATGAAAATTTTATAGAGAATATCATGCAGATCCATATATATTTACAAGAGACAATGTAGATGTTTGTAGATAAATATGAGGTCAGGCATGATCAACATAGAATAGAGAAATCATTCAAGGATGAAGGCAGAGTATGGATGTAGTTGAACAAGGAGAGTTTGTAGGGGTCTGGTAAGAAAATCAAGAATATGAGGTATGGTACCTTTGAGATACTCAAAAAGGTTAGTGATAATACATGTCCACTAAGTTTACCACCGTATATACAAATTTACTTAGTTGCGAATGTAGAAAATATGAAACTCAATGAGCCTTACATTATAGATCAAGGGGAGGAACAAATCCTACCTTGTATGGAGCGTGTGGCATGAGATCTTCACTTAGAGTTGATAGAAGATACAATTTTGTAGAAGAAGTATAAAACTAGGAGGAGGTAGAATGACCTTTGGTAGAATGATAGACATTAGAAATGGTCCACATATCTGCAACAATTACATTTTAGCATTAAATATAAGAAGGGAAGCATCAATAACATTTTATATTATCTTAGTTGGCTCCTGATTGTCTCCCTGACCATTGTTCTCAATTATTATGCATAGAAGACTTCTATATGGTCACAACTACATAAATGATTCATAATTGGCCACTACATAGTATATGTTAATAGGTGCCAAGAAAGTACTAGGTTTCCATCTATATGATGGATTTTTGTGCTACCTAGGGAACCTTTATGTTACTTCAAGTTAGTGTGGCAAGATGATATGGGAGGTGCAATAAATTCATGTCACAAGAAAATTAGGTTTGGAGAAAACAATGGCAGTACTATAGAAGAATTTTTATTTTCCAAAACTCTCATAGGATGTTGTAAAATGCATCATATCATGGACTATTTATGCAATCTCCAAGCCAACCATCAAGAAGAAAGGTTTTTGCACCCTATGGCTACTACTATCCATCCTTGGAAATCCATCTCCATGGGCTATATGTGTGGCATTCCTTCTACCAATCATGGTAACAACTATATATTTGTGGTGATTAATAAATTTTCTAAGATGGCTATAGTGATTTCTTGTAAGAAGAGTATCACAATAGAAGACATTTCCAAGCTCTTCTTTGAATGAGTGTGGGTACATTTTGGGATTCCATAAAACATTATATCAAATCCAGATAGCAAGCTCATGAGCACATTCAAGTTGAACCTCTAGTTATTGTTGGACATGAACCTCACTAAGTCAATTGCATTGGATCATCAAACTAGTGGGAAAATACATGTTGCCAACATGATGATAGTACACATACTACGTATGTAAAACTCCTAAAATCCATAAACGTGGGATGAGTGACTTTACTATTTACATCATAGCTGCGATAAATCTCTCCATAGATTGATTGGCCATAGCCCCTTTCAAATGGGCCAATATTTAGAACATTGTGTCCCATTGATGTTGAAATGCCTCTTGTGACTAAATAAGAACAACATATACATATTAAATCTGAATATGATAAAGCCACTAGGTTTATTGAACACATCTAGTTCATCCACCAGCATGTTCATGATATCTTGGACAAATGCAATGCCATGTAGAAATAATTTCAAGTTAAAGATTAGGTGCCACATAAGTTTCAAGTGGGCAACAAGGTGCTGTTGCATCTATAGAATCAATGTCTTTTCAAATCCCAATAGAATATTAAACCACTTCAATAAGGGCGTTACAAAATCACCAAGGCCATGGGTGATAATGATTTTTAGCTCAGTATCTCTCTATTCCTCAGCGTACACCTTATATTCAATGTGGAACATCTTCAACCATACTTTCAACTATTGTTAGATACACCAAACATTACTAAGCAGCTAACACCAAATGACCTCAATCTAGATTGTATTGAACAAGTGGCATTTGATCAAATCATGAAAAAATAGGATAACAATACTCAACAATAGAGTATCAAACCTTATTTGGTTTTTAAATCCAAGAAGCTACGACAATAAGAAAAATGGCTCACTAGGGACCAATTTCAGTAAACGTTTCCCCATCTCATCGACACACTCAATGAAATGGGGACCTTTACTTCCTAAGGGGGAGGACTAGCCTAGTTGGATATTGATCACCACCTTCCTATTACAATTGGACCATAAAACTATTTCCTTTCAATTTCATATTTTCCAGTAGAGTTTCTATTTTTAGTAGTTTTTTGAGTCCTTAAGTTATGAAGTTGTTTTGAGGCCCTAAACAACATTTTTTGGGGAAGTAATAAAAAGGGGGGAAATGCCATCCAAAATGTGGTCCAAAATTGTTTTCCTCGGGTATTAATTTCTAATAGGCTATTTTTTCATGCTAGACAAGAATTATATACCAAATTTATGACACTAGGAAGCTAAGGTTCCAACTAACCCCATTTGGGCCTACTAACTTTTGGTGCTTCATCTCCTAGGATTAGGTTTCTATATGTTTAGGGTTTCTCAATGTTTCTTCATAAAAATAAGGCTTCAAAGAGTCACTCTAACTTAGTTTAGAAGGCATGTAACCACCAAATCTCTTCTTAGAGATAAGATACCATCACCGAAGATAGTTTGTTTATTTTCTACATGTAAACAATTTTTAGTAGTCTGCATTTATTAACTAAATTTTTGTTTCACTATATCTAATTTTTTTGTTTAATTTTGTATTCCATTTCATTCCTCCATAAATCTAGATCATTTTTATCACAGAGCCATAATCTATCTCTACTTTTGTGTTCATGTCCCAATTAGGTTAGGGTTTAAGCTCTTGTGAGTTGAACTTGTTGAACCCTTACAAGACTGGCCTTGCTGACCCTGATGACCTCTCGTGGATTAAAGAAATAAATATCATGGAATAACAAATCCTTTCAAAACATTTCTCTAAGAGTTGCTTGAGCGACAAAGGAATCATATGATTGACAATTCTTTCCAGATCCTCTAATGAGTATTAGCAAGCGAAGCATATTCATCCACAAATCACTTAGGAGGTGTTGCCCCCTTTAAGGTACAATATAAATTTGACATTATTATATTTGGAAGGCTAGATAGATGGTTAAATTTTTTTAAAGGATATTTTTTCACCTCCATAATTTTTTCTGATAGGGAAACGATTACTTTTTCACTTTTCAAATTCCCCCTCTCCCCCCCCCCCCCCCCCCCCATGTAGAAGGTTGGTGGGAAACTTACAATAAGTAGAGCGAAAAGGAGGAACTCTCACTATTTTCAACCAAACCTTCTTGGAATTATTTTCGAGATGTTTTCAACGAACAATATTAACCTTTCAGGAGCTATGAAGATAAGTACATAAAGTGGACCACACTGTGACATGAAAGGGACTAAGAGGTGTTGGATTTCACAAGTGTTTTCCATACCCTACACATAAAGTTTGATATCAAGGATTTCAAGTAACATTTGATACTCAAGTATTGTGGTCTTCTACATAAATACATCTACCTAGAAATGGAGTTCTTGGACATCTCCTTGCTTGGAGTAGCGTACTGATACGTTGTAACGATCGAGTAGAAATTTGAATAGAAGAAGGGAGACTTTGGATCTATGAATCTGAATTTGGGAAAAGGAACTTGCAAATTAGAGACTAAAAGACAGAGGCAAGGTGGAGCAATCAAAGATAAGCCATCAAAGGCACAAACAAATAATATCACCATGATGAAGAAAAGGACACTGGAGAGTGGTGTGAGTTACAAAAGGGCCTCACCCACAACATAAATGATTGTAGTGCCACGAAGTCACTAGTGGCTGAGATGGAAGCTTCAGTGTCAAATGCAGGTTCCAACTATGACCCAAAATCCGATAAGGGGAATGAAAAATGGTATCATATTATTGATGCAAGACTTAGTGCCACTTTTGCTACCACCGAGGTTCAAAAATCAAGCTAGAAGATGCATAGGAGGAGGAGTGTCTCTTCCACTCATAGATTCAGTGAGGGGCTCTCCATTGTTGTTCATTGTCAATGGTGGGAGCCAAGAGAACCTCATATTATTAGATTTCATTAATTATTTGGGCCTCCCAACCACACCACACCCATAACCATACACCATTGGGTATCTCTATCAAGGAAAGATCTTTATAATAGCCATTATTGTCACATTCCCTACAACATCAAGCCCTTCAGGGATGAGGTATTGTGTGATTGTTCTGCTCTTGAAATTTTTTATATTCTATTAGGCAAACCATACTTGTGGAAGGATTATGTTGTGTATGAAGACCTTGCACTATTATTATTATTATTTTGCAGAGAAAACCATATAGGGTACTAGAGGTAATCCCATATACCACCATTGCTTTGATCTCTGCTAAGAATTGGAGTAAGATCACCTCCAAAATTGTGAAGTTTGTTTTCTTTTTTATTCCCTCTCAAAGTAAGGGATAAATCATGGCCACATCCATGGCCCCTAGGAAGGGCTTCTTCGTGCAATAGAAGGAAGTTGATAAGGTTATTGAGGAGTACAAGGACATCTTCTCCTAACCCATGGGGGTACTTTTGCACTGTTAAGTCATGCATTCGATTGATTTGCCTCTCGAAACACCACTACCCAATTGGCTAGTATACCACCACTCTCTTTTGAAAAATGAGGAAAACAATGAATGGATCCATGAATTGTGACAAAAAAGGCACATTGAACCAAGTTCCCCACCTTGTGGGAGCCCAATTATGTGTGATTATCATGTGAAAAATCATAATGGTTGTCATGTTATGATGTTATGGAATATGTATAATGTTATGATGTCAAAGTTTGATATTATATTAATGTTCGATACCAAATTATAAAATGTGTAGAACTATTGTACTAAGAGATCCATTGCTAGCCATTATGACAGTGATGTTGCAATGTCAACATAAATATTTTGATTTGGTCAAAACTAAAACAAAAATAGAAAAAAATGAAGAGTTCCAACTCTCTCTATAATAATAAAAAAATCAATAAATATTATTTTAGCTATATGATTATATAGCTAAACTAAGCTATAAAAGTACCTTTGTTTACAAGACAATTGTAGTTGTGTATGGTATTTGTTATGAAGAATCATGTCTAAAGGTTTGAGTTAATCCATTGTGGAATGCAAGAATGCAATCTTAGACCCATCTTAACTTTGGACTTGATCCCTCTCATTGCTTGGTAGATTCAAATTTAAAATAGATATAAGATGGTGAATATTAAAACTCAATAAAATGCAGAGATAATCAAAATAAATATTCAACATATCATTAGAAAAACAACATTTCATGATATCAGTGTTATAATAATAAATTAAATATTTTATAATATAATGATATTAGTAAATTTAATAGTTAATTGAATATTTTGTTAATAGCAAGAACCATTATTAAAGTGCTTAATAAGTGGTGTAGATATAGAACTCTAAATTTCTTAAAAATTCATCATATACCTAGTTAAGTTTACTTATTATACATTATTAATTCATTTTATTGAGATTTTATAGCTCAAAGGCTCATAATTGTTAATTCATTTCCTAATACTAAGATTCTTTTCTTAATCTTAAATTTCAATATTTTTTTCAAATTCCTTTATACATAATATATTTGGAAATATTATAAATAGAAATATAGATGTTGGTCGTGGGCCCGTTTTTGTTTCTTTCGTGAAGGTAGAGTATTGTTGTTTTAGGATCTCACGTTAATCATTAGCAAGAATAAATATCATTTTGTGTATATCCATTCATATTTCATACCATTAATAAAAATCATAATGGGAGCAACACATAAATCATTTATATTCCTGTTATTGTTAATCGATCACTTTGAGTTGACTGTCCTCAGCAAGCCAATCACCATGTCCCAAGTCCTTATACTAATATAATGCTTATTCCTCCACTCATGCATCAACAACAAGATGACACCATATGTGCCTTCACCACCTTAATGAATGACATCATATGCCTTCCATCACCTTAATGAACATTGCTACCTATAAATGCTCTAGTTGTCTATTGAGAAGAGAGTAACAACAGCAACCAGCGAAATTTAATATTTAATGATATTCGAAGATAAAGTGGTATTTCATTGTTTAGAATCTTTCTCAGCGGCTTTGCTCTATGTGAATGGAGGATAATAAGAGAGATGAGTTGAAGGTTATGAATTGTAATACTATAATAACAAATATTCATACATTTGTCTCACAATATTTACCTAGTTCAAGTTCAAGTATGGTAGAAGCAAAATATATATATGTTCTGTTTTTATTCGTTGTAAAAAAAATATTTTTATCAATATATATACTAATTTAGTAACTCATATGAGCATGGAACATTTTATTAATCATTTATATACTTAATATCAATATGTTCAATATCTTGTATGAGATTTCATTTCTTCACGCTATATTTTAAGATCTCTAGTAATGAGATTCAATTTTCCCTCAAATGTTTGCTAGGAATATTAACATAATGATATGAAGTAAAAGTGAATAATAAGGATTTATATGTGAAAGACAAGGTTCTATTCACTATAGGTATAAAAATAACTATGTTTATTTCTTTAGTCTAACACAAAAAGCATGTTCTTAAAATTATAAAACATCCACATATGAAATAATACATGTTAATCAAATCACAACTTAGTTAAGCTACAATCTAGAGGAGAAATTATGAAATTTGATTTGTCACATGACACTGATTTTGACACAATTGAGTTCAATATATTCTTGACATTTTTGATTGGTCATGCTTTGATAACTTTCTCTAGCATGAAGTCAAAAATATTTTCTTTCAATTACTACAATAGAGTTTATCAATGATATATTTTCAATATTAAACCCTTTTCATAGATACATGTATCAAGGCTACCATATAGCCTAATATTTAACATAATTATTTATAACGATAAATTCCTTATGCCACTTTTGAGGTTTTCTATATGTTCTCTATATGTGTTCTACGAGCATACACTCTCTTCATGGTTAATATTATAATTAGGTTGGATGATATTTAAAATTCTATTCTCTTAATCACTTCAAATCCAAAAGGTGTGATCCTCCTCTACTTGTCCCTCTATTTATTATGTATTCATAGAGAATCCATGCATGTGCATGATTTATTATGTGCATACAAGAAATTGTTTAACTAGATTTAAAATAGACCATAAATTATGTTTTCATACCTCTGATTATCTAAAATATTTACTAGCAATAAATTTTTCCATTAATCAATGCATTAAAGATTTATTCCCTATAATAAAGGTTTACAAAAGCATAAGATTAAGTAGTGTGATACATTTGCCTTGAAAACAAACAATAATGTACATTTGTCCTTGGTTATTTTTGTCATTCCTCTTATCATCATGTTATTATTTATGGAAGCTCCCTTATTTATGGCTACAAGGACTATAAATGATTATCCTATTTGTGTTCGACATAGTGCTGCCATTGATGAAAACATATGTCATTGATGTCAAACTAGAAGTCGAATGAATCTATAGATGACATGGTTTGAGTGTCTTCTCCTAGATAAGTTTTATATCTTGACAACGTTACGCTAAATGGGGGTTAATGTGACTTGAAGTATATTGAGTTTTTGTAGAATTTATGGTCTTTAAAAGGGGCTATGGATGGAATGGTTGGAGAGTCATGTCCATGAACTTTATGATAGAATATCACACTTGGCCGAACTATTCCAATATAAGAAGATGTGTCAATTTAAAGCTGACCACTCCAATGAGGGAAAAACACCACATGTCATTGTGATTGAATAGTTTGGTTAGCGTATTAGATGGTTCTTGAGTGAAATATGGCCTATTTAGGGAACACCACCAACAAAGGGTGACATCATGATGGTATCAACATCATATTTTCAATGGACCCTAGGACTAGGTCACATAGCGAGAGAACGTGGAGATTCCTCAACCTGTGTTGCACATCAAACCTCAAATTTGTGTTAGCTTCAAACAATATAATCTTCTCTCACACTTATGTATAGGAGGGTATTAAATTCAATGCATTTTTTTTTGTCATTGAAGGACCTATCTGATTAGAGACATGAAGAAGTGTCTTGTTTTTGTTGAGTTTTTGGGCTGAGGAATCATTCTCTATTTGCATGATGGATCAATGTAGGATGTGAGCATAGGTCGTGAGCCTTGCGTGTTGGTCAATGGAATGCATAAGTTTACTCTTTTTATGCTTTTGTTCCCCCAAAGGAATAGGTAATAGGCTCTAATATGTTGGTTTCTCGTAAGAATAGGCCATACGCTATGTCTTTTTCGTTTCTTATATGAATAAGTTGTGTTCTTTGTAGATTTTTGGTTACCCCAAGGTATGGGCCATTATCTCTATTGATTGTTTGAAGGTGCAAGGTTTTTCTCTCTATCTTAACTAATCACCCAAAGGCACATATTGTGATATTTCTTGATATGACAATAATTGTGCTCTCCATTGGCTGCCCAAAGGCCAAAATGGTTTTGATAGTTCTTGAGTTGGTGGAGGTTATATGTTTGAATTTAAACAACATAGTTTTTTTCTTTAGTTAATTTTTTTCACACGAAATACATCTTTCCAAAGAGTTACACAGAAAAGAAAGGACAATTTTGTAGAAAGGCTACCAGGAAAAGTTCATTTTCTAGAACATTCACTGAAAGGGTCATTTTGTTGAGCACTTAATTGATTTTATGGTTCTATATGGCTTTTCGGATGATTTTCAAACCAAATTAGATTCTGAGAAGGGGAAATTACCAAAACTCAGTTGTGATGTTTCTAGGGGTTAGGAAGAGTTAGAACATGCACTCATGATGCTACAAAGCTATATTTTTTGTTTTGGGGCTTATGAACATTTTTACAGTTTATGAGCAGGTTTTGTATGTATGACCAAAATGGTATCTGGGAAAGGTGTTATTGTACTATATTTTTGAACAAGTTATTGTGATGAATAGGCTATGACAACACTAGTAATAGCTTGATGAGAAGTTGATGGTAACTTAATCAAAAAGGTTGTGACAGTAGTAGTGTGATATGTTTCTGAAGAATTACATTATTTGTGGTGCTTGTTGATATAGTCTAAAATATTTTGAAAAGTGGGCCACAATAGATTGAAAGGTGATGTGAGTACTTGCATTGATGTTGGTACCTCAATCAAGTTTCTTCCTACATCATTAAGAGGTTGGTTCCTTAATCCAGTTATTCCCTACAACAATCAGAGGTTTGTGGAGTAATAAGGTTGTGGCTTAGAGTATGAAAATGTTTGCATCATTTCAAGGTCAATGCCTTAGTTATGTAGATAAAAAATAACACAAAAACATAAGAAGAGACAGATCAATGACTAGATAATAAGCCACTTTTAGGGGATAACCTCCCTTTAGATCCCATAAATGAGCAATTCTTGGATGATTCAAATGACAAGACCTCCTTGGTATATATAGGAGTCTTAAGGTTCAAAATATAATTAGGTCCTACATGACAATAATAGTGTAACAGAATAACAATAACAATAATAGACTTCTCTGGGGCACACGAACAATAGTACGTGGGATACACTATAATTATAGGGATCTGACATGCCCCTCTACTTCAAAATGTGTTTTCCTCGATGCTTGAGTAGCTCTACTTGCTTTTGTATAAAATAATCATCCGCCCATGTTGAATCTCCAGCAATTAAGTTCTTCAACTTAATGAGATACTCTAAAATTAATATATTTTGTAACTTTCAAATTCTTGTTTTTGTGATTGCTTCAGGCTCTAATATCATTTTTGCTTCGTTCTCAATCTCTAGTAATATTATTTGAATTGGTATATTGTCACCTATAACCTTATTTAATTATGAAACATGGAAAATTGTGCATACTCAAGAAGATGCAATTAGCTCCACTTTGTATGTCATAATACCAATATTTTGGAACACCTTGTAGCGACCATATAAATTGGGTGAGATTTATTATACTACTTAGCTTGCTTTAGGGAAAAGTAGCTGTAAAAATACCCCATCATCTAAATCAAAACTACTTTCATTGTAATGGTGACTTTTGTATTCCCAATGTGTTTATTTATCACATACAAATCAATGAATATATCCTTCCAAACATTTGTTCATTATCTCAATAGTCCCATCATATTAATGATGATAAGATGAGCTATGAGCTAATTGAGTACCAATGCAAGAAAATAATTCTACCCAAATTTTTTTGTGAACATGGAATTCATACCACTTGCAATCTTTGATTTCTCATATAGCATATGAACTATTTCCACAAATGTAGTAGCTAATATACCGACTTTAAAAGGATGAGATAATTCACAAAATTATGCATACTTGATAACTCTATCAATTAATGACATTATGACACTCTTTCCTTCAAACTTGGGTAAACATGTGATCAAATCCATTAATACCTCCTCTCACTGCTAACTTGGGGTGGCTAATGGTTCTAAAAGACCTAGGATCTTAATTGTCTCAACTTTATTTTGTTGGAAAACCAAAAATTCTAACAGAAACCTCTGAATAGGAGATTTAAGGCTATCTAAAAAAGAATTCTTGTTGACATTGTGGTAAGTTTTAAAAAATTGTAAATCCCACTCTATATGAGACGTGTGTAATTTAAAAATAACCTTTTGTTTGAGTTGGGAGTTCTTACATATATATAAGCAACATTTGTACCACAATGAATTATTTTTCCATATAAATGTATAAGATGCACTCGGATCCTTCTACAACTTTTGCATGAGTTTCCACACCTCCTCATCATTATTCCATTGATACCTTGCCTTAGTTATCCATCAATTTATGTGATAGAAATGACATAGAAAAATGCCTTCACATCCTCATCCCTTCATGATAGTACATTATCAACACATTTTTCTTCCCTTATTTGTGGATGATATCAAATTCATAACCTAACATCCTTGTGACCCATCTTTTCTACTCTCCTTGGCATAAACATTGTTCCAAGAAGTATTTAAGGATATTATGATCCAATTTTACCTTGAATAGTCTTCCAATTAGATAAGGGCACAATTTATTTATGGCATGCAGTGTTGTCAACTTTTCCTTCACATAAATAGGTTTCTGTAAATACTATCCCTTTATTGCATGAATGTTGAAAGAAATGGGTTTTCGCTCTTACATTGAAATGACATTAATTCCATTTCCTCAGGCATCATATTCCACAACAAAATTTTTTTTTTTAATTCTAGCATAGCTAAGACCAGAGCATGGTACATTTCCTATTTAAGATGTTCAAAGGCTTTAGTTGCTTCCGGAGTCTGAAAAAGATCATTTTTCTTCAATAATGTTGTGAGAGACATTGTTATTTTCCCATAATTCTTAACAAACTTGTGATAATACCCTACTAACTCGGCAAATCCTTGAATATGCCTAAGGTTTATGGGGATTTTCCATTCCCTAATGACTTTGATTTTTTAGGGTTTACCTTAGTGCCCCCATGATATACAATATGACCAAAATATTCCACTTTTTGCACCCCAAAGAAACATTTGGAGGGTTTTTCATACAATTGTTTCTCCTCTAATAATTTGAGCACCCTATAAATAGGCTGAACATGATCCTTCCAAGACTTGTTGTAGATTAGTATACCATCAAAAAATATTAACGCAAATTTTCTAAGCAAGTGTTTGAAAGTGGAATTCATCAAACCATGAAATGTGGTTTCAGAAAATCTGAAGGCAAGAAATATTTTCTTACATTGATATCTACTTGTAACATTCTTATAGTTTTATTATCTTCTCTTTATGTTATTCTTTTATCTTATTTCATTGTAGACTCCTCCATGCTAGTGGCTTTCCATGTTCTTGGCCACTTCACATATTTTTTTCAACGCTGCTAGATTTCTATACCCAAGTGGTTCACACACTAGTCACTCCACGCTAGATGGTCGCTCCTCAAGTAGGTCTTTAATAATGGTCTAGCATAGGTTTTTTTAACGCTTGTCCTCCAATGTAGCCATTCACAATTCCATGGATCTATGCGGAGATTCACACCAATAGGTTCCACATGACCAAATAGGTTCCAGGCTCAACAATACTTGTAGGTTCCATGTGACAATTGCAACAATTGCAATGATTAATTGTAGATTCATCCACATGCTATACAAATATGTCTACTGGATCATATTCCATCACTTTCATGCAAAGATTGTAAAAATGATAGTTGCACAAAGAATTTGATTTGGCTTACTAACACTTCTCTTCGACATTGTCGGTGGAAATTACACACACCAAAACCATTAATACGATCACCATAAGTTCAAGAGATCAGTGGAAAACAAACTAAAGGGGGCTTTACACATGGGAAAACAATGAAAATAGGGATTTAAGTAAATTTAATATCTCGATGATAAGCCTAAAGAAAAAACTTTTATGTGGTTGAGGGATGGAATGAACCAATACAAAAGGTAGTAGCATGTGAGCTGAAAACCAAGAAGATTAGTGTTGGTGCACCCATGTTTTGGGAGGAAGGCTTATATTTTCTAGGAGTTAAGGGGTTTAGGAGTCATGGGTTAAGGCTAAAGTGTAAAAATATGACCAAGAAGATTAGTGTTGGAGCACCCATGGATTGGGAGAAAGGCTTAATGGTTCTAGGAGTTAAGGGTTTTAAGAGTAAGGGGTTAAGGGTAATGGGCAAAGGGTAAGGTGTTAGGGATTAGGAGGTTTACAGATTAGGGGGTTGAGGGCCTATGGGCTGAGGTTTAGGGGCTATACGGGTTAGAAGTTAATGCCTTAGTGGTTAAGGGATTCAAGGGTTAAGGGTTAAGCACCAAGGGCTTAGGGCTATCAACAGGTTATGGCTTTTAGGTGCCAATAGGTTAAGGGATTAGGTGTTAAGGGTTAAGGGTCAAGGTTTATCAGGATAATGGTTTAGCGCTTAGGGGGTTCAGGGATTTTCAAGTAAGGGTTATGGGTTAAGGGGTTAATGGCTCAGGGTTTAAGGGATCAAGGGGTTAATGGGTTATGAGTTATGAGTGTATGGGTTAAGGGATTATGGCTTTGGGGTTAAAGAGATAGGGAATTCAGTGTTAATGGGTTAAGGCTTTATTGGTTCTGATAATGGGGCCCCTAGTCCTCTTATAACAACTATTTGGGGTTCCCCTATCAATTTCTCTCGTTGCCTTCCCTCTAGGTCCCCTAGCTCCTATGCCATGTGGAATTAAGTTCCAGTCTCATTCTCTAGTGCTAGGAGTACAAATATCACTAAACCATGCTCGAACCGCTCACTTATACTCATCCTTTCTACGCTTATATCCCCTTGCATCGCTCAATAAACCAAAACATTCCCCTCCCCTAAAATTCATGAGAATTGAACATTTAGAGGTGGTCGTTTAATAACTGTGTATAAAAGTTTAATTGTAATGATTTTATTTTTTGGCTGGGTGGGGGGGTTGGGTGGGGTTGTCTAAAACTACCTCCAAAATTTATATTGTTTTGACTTTTAAGGATGGTTTAAATATTCTAAGTTATGGGTTAAGGATTGAGGGGTTAGTGGCTTAGGTTTTAATGGAACAAGGGGTTAATGGGTTATGAGTTATGAGTGTAGGTGTTAAGTGAATATGGCTTGGGGGTTAAGGGTATAGGGAATTTAGTGGGCATGGATTAAGGGCTGATGGATTCTGATAACGGGCCCCTAATCACATTATCACAACTATTGGGGTTTCCACTATCAATTTATTTCATTTTCTTCTGTCTGGGTACCCTAGCCCTTGTGTCTTGGGGTCTTATATCCTTTTCTCATTCTCTAATGTTGAGATTATAAGTCTTATGTAACCATGATCGATCCTCTCACGTAAACCCATCCATGATAACCTTATGTCCCCTTTCCCCGTTCAATACACCAAAATATCCCCCTCCCTAAAAATTCATGAGAATCGAATATTTGGACGTTGTCATTTAACAACCACCTCTGGAAGTTTAATTATAATGATTTTTAATTTTTTTTTTTTTTTGGGTGGCTGGTGAGGGGGGGGGGGTCATTGTCCAAAACTGCGTCCAAAAGATACCTTGTCATCACTTTTAAGTGGGGATTATTTGGCAAACACCCTTAAAAGTCGCAAGAATTGAACTTTCGGATGTGGTTTTGGACATTCTCTCCCCCACAGGTCATGAAAACTTAAATCTTAGAGGCGTTTGTTAAATGAACACCTCCAAATGTTGAATTCTCATGATTTTTTAAATTTTTTTGCTGGGAGCGGGGGGAGGGGTTTCCAAAGCTTCCTCCAAAAGATAAATTCTCATGAATTTTATGGGGTTGTCAAAAAACTTCCATGAAAAATGTATTTTGTTGTAGTCATTTAAGCCCTCCCCCACCCCCATCACCCCCCACCCCCACACACACACACACACACAAAATTCATGAGAAAGCAATTTTAAGAGGTGTTGTGTAAAAACTCCCCTCCACCAAAAAAATTCATGACTTTGGAGGGGTAGGGGTATTAAAAACTATCATGAATATATATCTAGGGTCATTTAAATCACCACACTGGCCCCCCCCCCCCCCCCCCACAAAAAAAAAAAAAAAACAAAAAGAATTCATGAGAAAAAACTTTTAGAGATGGTTGTTTAACCCCAGCGCCCCCCCCCGCCAAAGTTTAATTTTCATGAAATTTCTGGGGTGTTCTAAAAAATCACAATAAAAAATATCGTTAGGTGAAACAATTTAAAAATCCCCTCCAAAAGTCATGAGAAAACAATTTTCAAATTTTCATGGCTTTTCGGGGGTTTTTAAAAAACCTCTCCTAAATCCCTAAAAAAACTTTTAGAGATGGTTTTGGTAAGACCATTGTAAGCCAAACGACCCCTATAGGCCTTTTTCGTAGTAGTGTAGGTGCTAGCACATGCCAAGTGCCAAGTGTTACTGCATTCTAAGTGAAAAATCTTCCTCAATTACTTCTCTCTTACTTTCCAATAAATTTAGCTCAAATAAATTTAATCTTAAACCATGCCAAACCATGTTGACACATGCCAAAGCATACTATGGCATCTCAATGCATGTCAGGCAAGCTAAAACTTGCCAAGTGCTATTGTGTATTAGGGATTATTACACATGCTATGTAGTGGTAAGGCATGTTGAAAAGTGTTAAGGTGTTCCACAGAGTGTCAGTGCATACAAAGGAGTCTTAGCGGGTACTAGGGAGTGTCGACGAGCTCTAGGTCTACTAAGGAGAGAGTGACAATGTATGCTAAATAGTGCCAGTGAATGCTAGAGTGATATAGAGGTAGGCCAAAATGTATCAGGTGCTAGGGTGTGCCAATGCATGATAGGGAGTGTTAGGGAGTGTCAGGGAAACATAAGGGAGCACTAGGTCAAAATTCATGCAAATAAGCAAATAATAGTATGTGACAGAGAGCTTCAATGAGTTCTAGGAGTGTTAAGGAGCGAGTGACAATGTTATATGCTAGGAAGTGCCAAGGTATGCTAAACTACCAAGGGGTGGCAAGAAGTGCTACGATGTGCTAGGGAGTGTCAAAGCTTGCCAAGATATGTAGGGGATGTTAACACATGCCAAATAGTGCCAAGGCATTCAAAGACATTCCAAGTGCTATGGCATGTCAAGATGTAAACAATGTTTCTTAGTTGTCTAACAACCATGGTGTTGGATGTGAAGTTGGATTTGATGAGCCTTGTCTTTGTAACTTGTTAAGTGGTATGAGTTGAGATTGGACATGAGTAGCCCAAGATAAGTTATAGGTATTTCTTAGGTGAACAAGGCATATATTGAATTTCCATTACACATGAGAATTTGGGGTTGGTCTTAGAATTGTTGATGCAAACATACTCAAGTGCCACAACAAATCTACTTTGAAGGAAAAAATCTATACACACAAGGAATCAACTAGTGCACATGACAATTTTTAACTTTTTCAAACTCTTCTTTGTTATATTACAAACTATAATAAAATAGGCTAGTGCTCTCATACCAACAATTGTGGCCATTCACAATCACATTGATACAAGGGATAGAACTAGGACTTGGTGCTAGTCCTGTGACAACCAATATACCTTGAACAAGACAACATAGACCTACTTGTTACTGGTTGCTACAAACAAGCCTTTTATTCCACATGTCCTCAACACATCTGTCAGGTCCTCTTTCCTTGCATTTTTCAACTCCTCAATCTGCCTCTATCAATGAATTCAACTCTTTTATGTTACTGAGCTTGGCTCAAGAAATGTTTCGTCTAGCTACCTCCTTTTTCCTTCAAGGTGTACAACACTTAGGGTCTTCAATCAGCTGTTCAGAACTCTCTTTGTTATCAACTCTTTACTCTACCCACTTTTGCCATACTACTTCTCCAAGATCACAAATCTAGGGCTATGGAGGTTTTCATTCTTCTTAGTAACTTAATCATCTACTATACAGTGAAATAGGGCTAGTTTCCTATCCCAATTGATTGCTACTTTAGTCCTTCAAATTCTGCATGTCCTTTTGCCCAATACACCTACCCTTCTACCAATCTTGTTGTCCTTCACAATTACATGACTTAGGGCTCTTCTTTGACAGTCATTTGACAACACTTAAGCTCTACTTTTACTTCCATCAATTTTCCTAACCATTGCCAATTCGTTTATTGATCTATGGACCAAGACACTTCCCTCATCTAGGGATGTTCAAATTTCCACCTAATAACGATTTGAGTTCTCTCAAAATCACTATGCTTGTGTATAAATTTCTTTGTTGTCCAATCTATGAATAAATTTTATATCATCCTTCTAGGAAACTATAGATGACTTACTAGGGTCACAAATAATCCATTAATAGTCCATTGACTAAATATTTATAGGCTACTTCAGATCTTTGTCGAAAACTCTATGGATAGGCCACCAAAATCAACTCCTCTTCTTGTCAATCCATTCTTCATATGGTACAAGTATTCTCCTCAATATTCTACTTAGGTTCCACCCTCCTTTGGGTCTGCTATCTCCACACATACTTCTCCAAACCATATTCCATATAGGTGGTCTACATTGCAGAGGTAAACCTCGCTATAAGGGTCATGAACCGTCTTCTTCTACACAAATTTGTCACAATTTTAATAGAATACCTTATGGAGCGAACATGCTAGTAAACCATCCTAACTAGGGAATCATACTTTTGTTCTAATTTCTTTACAAAAAACCTTATCCTCCATAAGGGACTCGGCCAAGCTCCTATGGATCCACATATTCTAGGAATTTCTTTGACTAAATCTTTACCTGAAATTTAGATCTCTATGACCATGAAAATACGATTACTATAGACATTATGAAACCTGCATCTACTTTTGTTCTACCCTAAATTCCAATGGAGACACTCCTCCATTTGTGTTTGTCTTTATCACAGAACTTGCGACCTACCAGCCACCACAAGATGGGGTCTCAATCCTCTCTGGTATTTCATAATTTAATGTGCCCTTCACATAAAAACATCGTTGAGATCACATGCCCAAATTATCATTAGTCACCTCTCTTGAGCTCGATATGCCAGAAGAGAGCCAACAGTATGCCATCCTACTTCCTAGCTCGAACCCATTAAGGTATGTGACATTCTTGTGATCCCTCACATGATGGTCTTACTCTTTGTGGATGATCCTAGCTTCCCTTTAGCAACCCTTACTCAACCCTCTAGCTCGACCTACTTTAGGACTACATATCTCCTCGCCTCCTTGATAAAATGAGGTCCTTCTCACTTTATGTCCTTGCCTTCATAATAAGGCCTCCTTAAATATATTTTCCTAGATAGGCCTCTTAGGAACCCTCTAAAACTTATGAGTTTTATCCACTTAGACCTTAAGAAATTTTAATTTTCCTTTCTAATTTTCTTTTAGATTTTAAGACCCATGTTCGGTCCAAAATCCTTTCGCTTGGGTTCTTTTCCCATAAAACGTTTTGTTACCAAACTCACAAACCCATCTCACTAGGATTGTGGAGTACCACCTGAGCTACACAATTCAACAACATAGCCTAGTTATAGTAGTTGTAACTTTGTTAATCTCTTGTAGTCATGTGAGGACTTGGTTGGGCTCCCAAGTTGCAAATTAACTAAGGGTAGTTGTGAGGGCATGATACCCATTGAGGGTGAGAGCATGCCAATGAATGAAAAAGATTGATAACACATGCCAGACAATGTCAATGCATGATGAGGAGTGTTAGGGAGTGCTGAGGAATCACAAGGGAGAACTAGATCAAAATGCATGAAAATGAACAAATAAGAGTGTGTGATAGGGAGTGTTACTGAATTCACTTGTGCCAAGGATGAAGTGTGTTAGAAGAAGTTCATAATAGGATTGCAGGAGTAAAGCCTATGATTTTGATAAGGGAGTTGCTAGGGAAATTTTAAATAAGGGAGACTTTGCTCTAGGGACAACAATGTTTTTCCTTTATCTATTATTTTTATATTACATGTGGCACACTCTACTCGAATGCTTACATTTTAAACTATTTTATACAATTTCCTATTGTACATTGTTGTGTATAATATTTGGGGCACTTGGATTGTGTCAACTTATATCTTTTGTGTCTTATACATCTTGTGGCTCCTACAAAATCTCATTTAACGCTATATTGTTTATATGAACTAGACATACATGTGAAATATTCCCTGTGTAAGCTATGTTGATTAGTTGTTTGTGGACATGGATAGATGTGATCCTTGTCTTGGTAATTTCTTAAGTAGGACAAGTTGAGCTTGGACATGGGTGGCAAAACATGAGTTATAGGTAGTTCTTAGATGAATAACACACAACCTACTTATAGTAGGTGAAATTGTGAAATTTTTGTGGCTAAGGTAGGCCAATATCACATGAACTGTAGTAGATAAGGACTTTATTGGGTTCCCCAATTCCTGAAAAAATTTAAGGCTAGTTGTGAGGGCATGAGTGCCAAGGCGTAGCAGGGAATGCTAACATGTGTCATATAGTTCGAATGCATGTCAAATATGCTAATTTGTGTCAAGCGCTAAGGTATGGCAAGATGTGCAAGGGTGTGACAATATGTTCCAGGGACTTTCAAGGCAACAAAAAGGACAAACAAGCTAAACTACAAGGAAATCAACACATAAGAGGGTTAATAAGTCATAAATTTAATTTTTCCAAGAGGGGAATGCTAGGCACACCAACACAAGGTGCCAATAGGTGTTAAGTGCCAAGTGTTAGTGCATGTTAAGTGCAAAATATTCCTCTGTTACTTCTCATATGCTTTCCAATAATTGATCTCAAATAAATTTAATACTAAACAATGCCAAAGCGTACCAAAGAATCTCAATGAATTCTAGATATGCTAAGACTTTCCAAGCACCAACACTTTCCAAGTGCCAATGTGTGTTAGGGAGTGATACACATGTTATGAAGTGGGAGGGCATGTAGAAGAGTGTTACGGTGTGCCACAGAGTACTAATGCATGCTGAGGAGTGTTAGGGAGTAATAGGGAAACATAAAGGATCACTATGTCAAAATGAATGGAAGTGAATGAATATGAGGGTCTGCCATGGAGTGTCAACAATTGCTAGCTAGAATGCCAAGGAGGAAGTGACAAGTTAGGTTAAGCATTGGTAAGGCATGTCATGGAAAATCAACACATGTCATGAAGTGAAAAAGTGTGATAGGGAGTTCCAATGTGTATTAACATGTGTAAAATAGTGCCAAGGAATGCCAAGACACGCTAGATGCTAAAGAATTTTAGGATGTGCAAGGTGTCAAAGGATTTCAATATGTGTCAAGGAGTTTCAAGGCAACAAAAGGAAGAACCAATCTAAAATGCAAGGAAACAAACACATAAGAGGGTTTATAAGTTTATATTTTTCAAAGGGGGCATACTAGGCACACTAACAGTATGTTCCAATACATGCCAAGAGCCAATGTGTGCCAAGTGCTAATGTATGTTAATGCATTCCTATGTGTTGTAGGGCCTGGTAGGGACTACAAGGCATGCCAAAAAATGCTAGGAAAGTTTTATGCTATGCTAGGGCCTACCAACATGTGCTTGGGTGTCCTAGTCATGTCAAGATGATCTAGGTATAAAGATTTTCCAAGACATGCAAGGTGCCAAATAATGTTAGCGTGTGCCAAAGAATGTTAAGGTGTACCAAGGGTGTTGAGGATTGCTAGGTCTCTCTCATTAGTATAATTGATAGAGATTGATTATGTATTAAATAATATAGTTCCTACACACACTAGTGGAACTTTATTTAAGAGGAATTTGTTAGATAATAAACCTAATAAAGTTGAATCATGTATTGATTCATAGGAACACTATATTCTCATTACTTGAGGGAAATGATACACACTAATTACGTCCTAACAAATTGACTAAATCTAATCACTATGGAATTGAACACATAACGAAAAAACTCCACAACAATGGTAATAAATCATTATATTTTGACAAAAAATATAGTAACATGGACATAGAATCATCAAAAGCTCATTGGAATGATCAATGATGATGGAATTTTTTTTATTGTCACCAAAAGTAACCAAAAGGAGCATTGGTGAGTGTCAGTAAAAGATCATGACTAGAATTTTCACCAAAGAGAGAATTAGTGATCGGCCTTTAACAATCCTCACCAAATGTGTCATTGAAAATGGCTTTCATGACAATCCTTAAAGGACCATCACTATATGCACTTATAACAATGCTTTTTTAAGGCCTGTCACCATATGAAACATTGGTGACAGACCTTAAAGGTCCTTCAGAGGCCTGACCATCACCTATAAACTTCTTTCCCTTAGTGTAGTTTTGATCAGCTTATGCAGTTGTTGACACATGCACCAGTGCTAAAGATTATTGATCTAGACACAAAGTTTGTAGTGTGTACAAATTCTTGAAAGAGGGGACTTTGTGGAGCTCTCATGAAATATAGACAGGTCGTATTCTAGGACTCATGAAAACTAAATGAGAATGAGAAAAACTATCCAACACATGATCTTCAGCTATCAATGATTATGCATGAATTGAAGATGTGGAGACATTATATTTTGCGTAGGAGGTTTACATTAATGAGCAATCATAGTCGGTTGAGCTATTTGTTTGAGCAGCCGAATCTAAATGTCAGGCATGCTAAATGGTTAGCTACCCTTAGTGAATTTGACTTTCAGACTAGATACATCAAAGGGAAGGAGAACTAGGTTGTAGATGCTCCTAGTAGAAAGGTCCAGGTAAATCACATAGCATGTATGAGCTCCTATCGGACAGAGTTACAAGATAGGATCTTAGAGGCAAGAAAAGAGAATGAAAAATACATGGAGATCATGCAAAAGTTATAGTAGAGTACAGGAAGAGTTACATGTGTAGGTATAGGTATAGGGACAGGGGATCAGGATAAATACTATAGTCTTAGGGAAAATGGATTGGTGAGGTTTCGAGACAAGATTTATGTGCCGAATTGTAGCTCACTCAAGAAGCTTAGATTGAGTGAGCTTCATGTGAAATTGTATTTAGGTCATCTAGGATATCAGAATACATTGACGGCGGTGAAGAAGTTTTACTATTGGTCGAATATGAAAAAAGGAAGTGACAGAGTTAGTGGCTAGATGTTTACATTATCAATAGGTAAAAGAGGAATGCAAGCATCGAAGTGGTCTACTACATCATATTATGATTTTTGAATGGAAATGAGGAGTCATTTCCATGGATTTCATCATAGTTCCTCTGAGAAAAGTGAGGCAACATGATTCTATTATGGTCGTGGTTGACAGGTTCAACAAGGTAGCTCACTTCATTCCAGTGAAGACTACATACTCAACCAGTGAGCTAGCACATGTGTTGATAAGAGAGATAGTAATATTTCATGGTGTTCCAAACAATATTTTATTAGATAGGGATGCAAAGTTAACATCCAAGTTTTTGAAGGAGTTATTTGTAGGTTTGGGCACAGAGTTGGCCTTGAGCACAACTTATCATCCGCAAATAGATGGACAGACAAAGAATGTCAATAGGATCCTAGAAGATATGTTGAGGATGTACGTGATGCATCGACAGAGGAAATGGGAGGAGTATCTTCCATTGGATGAGTTCACATACAATAATGGAGTGCTTCAGGAGGATTCCTTTTGAGGCATTGTATGGACAAAGCTATAACACTCCCATCAGTTGCAGTGATCCAGTGAACATGTTACTTATTGGACCAAACATGTTAATGGACATGGAGTAGGAAATGAAGGTTATAAAGAATAATTTAAAGGTGACACAAGATAGAAAGAAGAGTTATATAGATAAACCAAGGATTTTCAAGGTGTTTTAGGTTGGGGAGCATGTGTATTTACACATCAAGCCCAAGAAAATTTGTTTTAGGATTGGTTCATTTGACGAGTTGGCACCACGGTATTGCGGGACTTTTGAGGTCCTTGAGAGGATTGTACAAGTGGCATATCAAATTGCACTACCATCCACAATGAAAGTGCATGATGGTTTCTATATTTCATTGCTTGAGAAGTACATAAAGGATGTTGATCATGTTATTGATTGGTTTGTATTGCAAGTGGAGAAAGAACAAGAGTTCGAGTCGCATCCTCAGTGCATACTGTAGTGGAAGCATCTCATGCTCAAGAACAAATTCGTAGAGAAAGTTAGAGTGCAGTGGAAGAATTTTGGGCCTAAATCGGCTACATCCAAGATGTCAGATTAGATGTAGGTCGTATATCCTTCATTGTATGTTGTAGTGTCGCTTCTTGGTGAGATAGCTTTGATGACACTTAGAGGGGGTGATTTTGATATAATGATATAATATTATGCTTGAGAAACTTATGTACATTCTTATATGCTATAGAATTGGTTGGTAGAAGAATTGATTTTGGTTAAGAACATATTATCGATGTTTTCTATTTTTCTATCTTAGCTTGGCAATATGTGTATGACATGGATGTTGATTTAGGATTGAAACACATAGATCCATCGATGATCATGGTTCTATGGAACATATGGTTAATTATGATTTATGAATGATACATGATTTATATTATTATATATCTTTAATCTTGTAATGAGCAAGATGCAGCAGGTACATAGTTATTTGCAATCAAGGAAACTCAAATTATAAAAGACTGTGGAAGTCATGATAAATGATTTTTATTATTTTATATGCTTAATATTGTATTGAGCATGATGTGATATGGAACGTGGTTATTTTCAAACAAGGAAGTTAAAATTTTAAATGGTTGCGGAAGTCATTTTTGTAGAACCAAAATGGTTGTGGAAGTCATGCACAATCTTTGGTAAAATGTGAATAAGTTAATTATGAAATTCATTGATTCCTTTGATCTACGAGATTGTGATGTGTATAGTTCTTGGAACAAGGCCTTACCAACGAACCATCAGATGGGTATGAGCTCACAATCAGTACCTTAAGGTGAAGCACGGAGTTTCAAAGCAAAGTAGACGAAAAGCTATGGAAATTAGGTCATGGAGTCCTGAATCTTTAAAAATATTGAGGTGTGAAATCTTGGATCTTTAGAGTAGATTAGGGCTTAGATTCCTCAATCTACTAAGGCATGAAGATGCATGCAATACTGGTACAAAATCCCTATTCTCTGAAAGAAAAGTACCACTCATGGGAAGCTCAGGGATGAATTTCCTTAATGAAACCTATTTTCTAACAATCCTAGAGTGACTTTCTAAAAATAGAAAGTCATGTTTAGCATCTCAAGCATGAGTTTCCAAAAATTGTAAATAACCTTACATAAATTGGCAATCAAGTATAGTTAAAGGAAAAATTCTTAACTTATCATTAATCAATCCTAATCGTTCAATCTTGAATTAATCCTAAATATTATTAATATTATTAATATTATTATTATCTTTTATAAGACTATGATATTCTTATTAAAAGAGAATTACAAGTCACCTCCATCTCCTCAATCACTTCACACCTCTCTCCTTGATGACTCTCATGGCTCTGTGTAAATCTCACTCTTTTAATAATACATTAAACTCTATTTTATGCACTCATCAAAGAATGATGTATTCCTCTTCAACTCATTAAAGACATGCCATAAAAGATTCCTCTTACATTCTCTTTAATGCATAAGTTACACTATCTTTAACTAAGGCATGCACACCTCTCCTTAATGGCATGAGCTACACTCCTCTAAATGGAATATAATTCATACATATTACTCCTCCTTTATCACAAGAATTTGTTGCTCCTCTTATTTATGTGTCTCATGTATTCTAACTAGTGGGCCCCAGTATTGCAGCAATAATGTTGCAACTCCTAGGACTCCCTTCTTTAATTTTATCAACCCAGTAGTTCGTAACAAACTTGGAAGCGACAGTGTTGTATGCACAAGTACTAGCTCTTGGCACAACTGTCACTTGGTCAGTTGGCACAAGTCCGCTAGGAGCTTAAGCCAACTTCTATGAGCTCTTAGAAGAAGCTTTTTAACTGATGGATGAAAGCTAACTCAAAGGAGGCTAATCTACTTGCAGAAAGAAGCGAAAATTGAAAATGAAATGCAAACCCTAGCAAACCCTAGTTTCATCGACTAACCCTACTGGTGAAAGAAAAATTATGAAAGCTATAGAAAGGAATGCCATTGACTCTTAGAAAGTTAAAATGCATGCGACTAAGCTACTTCTGAAGTGAAATCTGAAAAGAAACATATTTTTGTATTTTTGAGTAAGTTGGTAGAATTATTGTGCATGTGCTTTAACTGTTTTTGATTGTGCAGAGGTGGATCGGTGAGAGAATATGCTTGCAGGAGGTTGGGAAGGTTTTGCTAAGGGGTCCCTAGAACCCTTCCAGAGAGTTTCATAGAGTTTGGCTATCAAGAAACCACTTTCATCAGCTTCTACAGAAAGTCTGTAGGGGTTCTACAAGATGTTTTGGAATTTCTACAGGATGTGTGTAATTTTCTACAGGATGTTCAGAAATGGGATTTTGGAGGATGGATGGAGGGAGAAAGATGAAGGAGTGGGTATGGAGGTGAGATAATGGTGTGAGGAGGTCCAGGCCTTGGGGAATGGAGCTGAAGAGTGGATAGTATGGTTGGATTGGTTCAAGGCATAGGTAGAGCAATGTTGCACAAAAATATGGGAATTTAGGGCAAAGTGAGCAAATGGAAAACATCAAACAAGAATCTAGGTTGTAGGATGGAGTAGGTAGGATTGGTGGAGTATGGGCATATAAAGAAGGATAACAGGTGCTCTGCAAGTTATTTTTCGAATTTGACCAATGAAGACTTGGAAAATCAAGAACCTAATTACTTTGACCTAATCTAACCTAGATAACAACAAAGGAAATGAACAGAAGTCTATTTGCAGTGAAATCAGGTGAAATAACTATGCAACTAAGCAATCATAAACCTAAGCATGCAACCAAAACTGATATCAAGTTCAACAACTAAGAATCTAACACTACTGATTGCATGGTGAAGCAAAAACAGTGTTTTTGGTGGCAGTGAGGTCACCTTGGTCCCAGCTCATGATTCCACTGAGGAGAGGTGAGATCCAAAGTGCTTGATGGCCTTTTTCTAAATATCTTCTTTGTTATTAACCTATCAAATCAATCTGAACATGAAAATCCTTTTTAATCATCAAAATCAACCTAAATAACAAAACAAGATTTAAATCTAAATAGCAGATTTTATTCTAAGAATGCAGCAAAGACACATAAAAGTAAACAAAGGAGGTACTGGGCACTTGAGATGGGCCCAACCCCAAGAGCTACAGCCTCCTAAGAGAGATTAGAGCTAGTGCAAATCTGGATTCATCTTTATTGATCAAAAGAATAAGTACATTCAAAAAACTGTCCAGAAGGAAAACTTGAAAACGTGCTGAAATGTAGAGCTAAACTACTACCTAAAAAATGACTAAAAACCGAACTACAAACTAGCTAACTTCTACATGCAAAGTGACTTACCCAAATGAGGCCCTAAGCCCTCTTATTTATACAAATTGAGGACCCCAACAATACTCCTAAACTTTAGGGACTTGGCTGCCCAAAACATGAAGTTAACAACAGTCCTACTTGACTTGCTTGGTTGCCCTTGTGATAATCGAGTTGGTGGCCCTTGAACTCTAAGCTGATGGTGGAGAATTCAAGGTAAGGGCCCATAAATTAAGGGTACACCTTCCTAAAAATCCTCTCCCTTTTTCTTCCACAAATTTGGCTACCAAGTGCTCATTAAAGCCTTTGATTTTGTCTCAAAATTGACCAAAACACTGCACAAAGCACGGATTAGACTTGTTGGCATAATGACTAACCCAACTCACTCTATTAGCATAAATATAATTATAGAAATGCAATAAACTAATGAGAATGGTGGATTAAGTCGAATTAGGAGGCTGAATGAGACCATATAATTATCCATTTTTCGGGCTCATCATCACCCCCCTACTGAAAGTGTTGCTCATCCTCTGAGCAACTAATCTATCTCTTCATATTTGATGGCCTTGGTGGCCTCCCTGTCATGCCAAGCTTCTAAAGTGATGTCCTCTTCCCGATCATGAAACCATGCTTTTCTCCCTACTTCTTCCCACTGCCTGTGCTCCTTTTCTTGTAGCAGTTTTGTTAAAGCCTCGGCCTTAGCCTGCAGCTTGTCCTCTCTCTGCTGTTCATCAGATATTTCCTTATCTTTCCTTCTTCCTATGATTGTTTGGCCACCTTTTCCTCCAATTTCTTGTTCTCTCTTAGCTTAGCTTGAGTTTCCTGTAGAGAATTCTCAGCTTCCTGTAGAATTGTCTCAGCTTCCTGTAGAATGTCTTTGAGTCCATCATCTTAATTTTCTCTCTCTAGGTGAAGGCTTTTGGCTTCCTCATTCATAGATGATGGATCTCTTTGAAGGAGACTCTTCCTTTTGTTTAGTTGTGGTGTCCTCAATTGTAATTGGCTCCTTTGACTATGGATGGGGTCTGCCAACTTTTATTCGCATGCTCCTTCTTGCCTTAAAGTACATGGAAGGCTCCCTTTTTCGCTTCCCTTTTTGCTTTGGAGATGTGCTTAAGGTGGCCAGCACAACTGCTACCTCCCTAGCTAAAATATCAGGCAATTTTTCCTTTTGTTGTCCTGTCTCTATGCTTCCTATAGAAAGACCTGCGTTGACTATTTTCTGGCTTCCTGTAGAAACTGTTTTATGGCTTCTTGCAGAAAGTCCTGTGTTGATTGTTTTCTGGCTTCGTATAGAAACTGTTTTATGGCTTCCTGTAGAAAATGTCTTCACTGTTTCGGTCTACTTGGATGGGGTTGTCTTCTCTTTTCATTTTGGTGTGGTTGCCTTGGTTGTGTCCTCACTTGCTTGGACTTTTTCAGTCTTATCTACCCTGCCCTGTAATATCTTCTCCCTGGGTGTTTGTACCATTGTTCCTCCCACACCTTTTGGCTTTGCAACTTGGCCTTTTCCTCGTTTCTCTTCTTATTCCCTTTGTGGTGGTCTGTCATGTGTTTTTTTTTCCATTGGCTTTCTCTTCTAATGAGTGGTGGGGTAAGCTTTAGGGTCAACCCTCTAAAATCCATAGTGGCTAGTGTCTTTGATTTAGGCTGAAGGGACATTAAGAACTCTTATGTTACCTCATCGTTATGACCTTGAATTCTGCACAAAAGGTCATCCAATTGGCATGAGTGAATAGTTTCACCACCTCAGGAGTTTCATGCAATTTCTAGAATCTGAGGGTTCCTTTCTGATAAACCCTCCTGGCATGGTGAGAGTGCTCTATTCTGGTTTGTGCTCTAATCAGAAAGGGCTTGTTGGTTTATGGTTTCCTTCTTCGAACTTGAAGGCAGTATCCCTCAGGTGTTTATGTTTTAACTTTGCACCAATTCCCTGGTTTTAAAAAACTCGATTGTCTGTGTACAGAAGGAAGACTTTGGTTTCCCTAAACAGAGTACAGAGCTCAATTTCCACCCCCCAGCATACATATAACCATGTAAAATTCACATTTTTTTCACACAGGGTAGCCGTGATAGTGCTTTAACTTTTCTACAGGATGAATTTTCTTCAGGACTCGTGGAGAAAATCTTGGACGCAAACCAACGAAGAAATTTCAAGCAACCACAAGTAAACTTATGTTTTGACTCACTGGCAAACTTGTCTCTAACCCTCCCATTCAAAACATCTCAATTCATCATCTTTGCGGAATATATCATGCATGGAAGAGTGTCTCAAGCCTACCTCTCTCAGAACCCCAAATTTTTCGAAGGAAAATCCATTTTCTCTGCTCCGGAAGGCTATGCTGTATTTCCTGTAGAGCCTCTTCCTGTAGAGCGCATTGCCGACTTGTGTAGGATGTCATGGTGCTTCTGAATGAGCCTGGGACATGGGAGGACTTTGAAATAGGTAGAAAACCTGGTGGAGGACGACTAGTTAAGCACTTGGTGCATATTTCAGTTGAGGATGTTGCAAGTGCAAATGAAAAGTAGTTTGTGAGTTTCAGCCGAACATTTTTTAATTGTTGCGTGATTCATGGTGAGGTGGCAAAAATGTGCGCTGGCCCATGCAGATAGCAGTGCTGCCACGAAACATCCTGTTTCCTACCTGTGATCACTCCATCAATTATGTTGAAGGTCAAACAATCACCACTACTAGTTTCCCGATTTCCTCTTGAGATGGTTGAGTGCACGTGTTGTATTCACCCACCAAGTGCAGTTGAACTGGATGAGGGTGGCCAGTTAGCTGGCCACCAATTTTTTAATCACAACCATCTCATTGCTCATGTAGTTTCCAAATTACATTCATGCAATCTTGGAAACGAGGTTTAGTCACATACCTGGAAGTCAAATGTGGCTGCTGTGAGGTGCTTTTCACTGCTGCATGTGTTTCTATGGTTGCATGATGGCTTGGTTGCTAATTCATGGTCTTTTTTCTTATGCAGGTACCCTCTGGCCAGATCTATGCTACAGGAATTTGTCTCCACATTCAGATCTGCACCGTCAAGCTGCTGATGTTGAATTTTCACAGGACATAAAATTGTTTTCGCCATTGCTCCCGAACGATAGACCAGATCGATCTGAAACATTCTGAGCATGTTCCTGTCAGCATTATGCACCTCCTATAGCAAAATTGTGATCAATGGATGCACAGATTTTGAGAAAAATGGAAAATGGCTGAAGATTACAGAGATCAATTTCTCGGAAACTGTGCATCAGAATTGGCTGAAACTGCTTCGGTAGGTTCCTATTGCCCATATGCATCTCGCCATGAAACAAGTTTTGAAACGGATGCACGGATATGGATAAAATGCAAAAATGGCTGAAGGTGATGGAGGATAATTTCTTGGAAACCGTACACCGGAATTGGATGAAATTGCTCAAGCATGTTGCCATCATCCCTATAAAACCCCTTTTAAAACAATTTTGTAAATGGATACACAGTTTTCAGGTTATGGAAAAACAAATTTCAGCACTAGGTATTTTTGTTTCCAAGCATTCTGCAGTTTTTTGCATGGTAATAAAAAATGAGCTTGGGCTGTGATGCAGACATGGAAATGATGGAGGAGGAGATTGAAGATTGCAGGAGGACTTCTGAACCCTTGAGGAAGCTATCATGTTCGCCAAGCTACCTTTTTGAAATTCATTTCTAGCTTCCTATAGAAATCTTGTAATTTCTACAGGAGCTTCCTATAGAACACACAATTTTCAGGAAAGAAGCACAATGAGATGGAAATAATGATGGAGAAGGGTGAGGGATGGAAACATGAATGGTTGCAGGCCTCATGGAAATATTCATATCCTTCAGGTCCTCTTCCGAGATCGGTTTTGGCTTGTTTGTAGGCTTCCTGTAGAGGACACAAAACTTCCTGTAGAAAACATAGAACTTCTTGTAGAAGGCACATAACTTCCTTTGTCTTTGTTTTGAGTGATCCTCCTGACCTGCAATGTCCTTACTGCAACCTACAATTATTCAACGGAAATTAGGTTTATTTTTATATTTTGTTTTCTCTTTCTTTTTTGAAAAACAACTAGGGCGCCTCATGGAGGTTTTCAATCAATGAGCCAATCTAAGGCACCTCCGAGGAGGTTTTCACCTTATATTTTTATTTTCTTCTTATTTTCATTTTTTCTCTTTTTCTCTTTTTTTTTTTTCTGTTTTTTCTACCCTACGCTACTTGAAAAAAAAAAATCATTTTCAAGTGTAATAATACTTCCAATGGAACCATGTGCACATCGAGATTAGAGACAAAATGATGTGGAGGCTTGAAATGCATGATTTGACAACTATCCGGATTTCAGAGACAAAATGATCTGACTTTGAAGGGATTGAGCATAGCTGAGGAAGAGAGTACTGCTGCAACTTAGTGACTGTCTGAAACCATATCTCAATATAGCTCTGATATCCTTGGTATTTTTGCTGATCGAGATCATTCTCCATATCTTCTTCTATCATGACCTTCACATCTTCCACTTTTTGCTGAGTTTTCTCTTGAATACATGGAAGATTTGATGGTAACCATGAGGGAACTCTCTCGATCTCTGATTTTGATGTCTTCTCTTCATCAAGTGTAGCCCATGGTTCTTTGATGTCTTCTTTTGAATCTTCTTTTGTTGGATGTCGTCCTTCAATGCTTTCAAGATAATCTCTTTTTTGCAATACTCTTCCTGAGCTATGGTGAAGATCATTGAGCTCAAGAGGAGTCATTTGGACATGTTGTGCCTCAGCTTTGCAATTGGGTTGAGCTATTCCAATGTACGGGTTTGGAAATGGTGGTACGGGTAGTTGAGTGAGGGTGTGTATTTGAGATAGATGTGGATGGGTTTGTGGTTGGGCAGGTGGTGGAGGCAAATGAGTGGGAGGAGAGTTGTATTGGGGCATCCACCCCTGATGAGGTGCGTTCCACTGAGGTTGTGGTTGAGCGTAAGAGTGAAACAAATGAACAACTAGAAAAGCATGGTATTGAGGAGGATACGACTAAGGAGCGGGTGTGGACCAAGAAGGATGAGCAGGGGGACCCTAAGAAGGCATGTAAGTGGCTTAATAGGGGTCGCAATAGGTCTGGGATGTCCCTTGCATTTTCTGCTGGTAGGTTATGGGTCCATGTGGCCTTTTTTGGTTCATATAGTAGAGTGATTCAGTAGCTCCTTTGGCTCTCTGATATGCAGCTTTAAGTCCAGACAAGGAAGGGCACTGATTCGTAGGATGGTATTCTTCACAATCGAAATACACTTCTAGGGAGTACAATGGACATTCATTCCTAGGATGCTTTCTAGTGCACCTGGGACAAAAGATGGCCAAAGCCCTCTTGGCTTCCTCTTGCTTCCTTTGGATTTGCAAGGTATCCAGTTGAATAGAAAGAAACTGCCTCACCTCGCTCTTGAAATCTTCCATTTGATTTGCAAATTCATTTTTAGATAAGATACTGCTCCCAACATTTTTGTTTGCAGCCATTTGCTCCAGAGGAATGTTTTCTTCTTCTTCTCCCCTAGAGGCTCTTCAAATATGTCTTGATGTCCACCTAAGGGTTCTTTAATCACACCCATCAAAGAAGAGAGAAGGTTGGCTGTGTGAAGTAGTGGGGGTGTTGTGCAATCATTTTTCTGAATTATCTCTACTCCTACAAGGCATGAAAGGAATTTTTTTTTAGTTGATTTTTGTTTTTTTCTTACTTGTACCTACAAAACTAAAATAGATTGAACTGCAACTAACTATCTTGCTGAAATGAAAATACAAAATTGAAATGAAAGCAGGAAAGGACTAATCTATTTTTCTCAAATGAAATTGCAGGAATGAAATGCTAGGCTTGCAGAATTCAAATTGCGGAATTGAAATGCTAATCTATGAAAGCGGGAAATATCTAATCTACGCCTGCTAAAATGAAATGAAAGTAGGAAATGTCTAATCTACTTTTGTGAAAATGAAATTGCAGAATGGAAATGAAATAAACTACTTAGCAGAAGGTTGTAGTAGAAAATATAAGAAGAGCAGCAATCACCAATACTCTGATGCTTCCCCGACAACGACGCCAAAAAGAATGGTGGGCCCCAGTATTGCAGCAATAATGCTGCAACTCCTAGGACTCCCTTCTTTAATTTTATCAGCCCGGTAGTTTGTAACAAACTTGGAAGCGACGGTGATGTATGCGCAAGTACTAGCTCTTGCCGCAACTGTCACTTGGTCAACTGGCACAAGTCTGCTAGGAGCTTAAGCCAACTTCTATGAGCTCTTAGAAGAAGATTTTTAACTGATGGATGAAAGCTAACTCAAAGGAGGCTAATCTACTTACAGAAAGAAGCGAAAAGTGAAAAGGAAATGCAAACCCTAGCAAACCCTAGTTTCACCGACTAACCCTACTGGTGCAACAAAAATGATGAAAGTTACAGAAAGGAATGCCATTGACTCTCAGAAAGGTAAAATGCATGTGACTAAGCTACTTCTGAAGTGAAATCTGTAAAGAAACATCTTTTTGTATTTTTGAGTAAGTTGGCAGAATTATTGTGCATGTGCTTTAACTATTTTTGATTGTGCAAAGGTGGATCAGCTAGAGAAAATGTTTGCAGGAGGTTGGGAAGGTTTGGAGAGTGCCTAAGGGGCCCCTAGCACCATTCCAGAGAGTTTCACAGAGTTTGGATATCAAGAAACCACTTTCGTGAACTTCTATAGGAAGTCTGCAGGGGTTCTACAAGATGTTCTGGAATTTCTACAGGATGTTTGTAATTTTCTACAAGATGTTTAGAAATGGGATTTTGGAGGATGGATGGAGGGAGAAGGATGAAGGAGTGGGTATGGAGGTGAGATAAGGGTGTGAGGAGGTCCAGGCCTTGGGGAATGGAGTTGAAGAGTGGCGAGGATGGTTGGATTGGTTCAAGGCGGAGGTAGAGCAATGTTGCACAAAAATATGGGAATTTAGGGCAAAGTGAGCAAACGGAATACGTGAGGAAAGAATCCAGGTTGTAGGATGCAACAGGTAGGATTGGTGGAGTATGGGCAGATAAAGAAGGATAACAGGTGCTCTACAAGTTATTTTTCGAATTTGACCAATGAAGACTTAGAAATCTAGGAACCTAATTACTTTGACCTAATCTAACCTAGATAACAACAAAGGAAATGAACAGAAGTCTATTTGCAGCGAAATCGGGTGAAATAACTATGCAACTAAGCAATCCTAAACCTAAGCATGCAACCAAAACTGATATCAAGTTCGGAAACTAAGAATCTAACACTACTAATTGCATGGTGAAGCAAAAATAGTGTTTTTGGTGGCAGCAAGGTCACCTTGCTCCTAGCTCATGATTCCACTAAAGGAGACCTGAGATCCAAAGTGCTTGATGGCTTTTCTCTAAAGATATTCTCTGTTATTAACCTATCAAATGAATCTGAACATGAAAAGCCTTTTTAATCATCAAAAGCAACCTAAATAACAAAACAAGATTTAAATCTAAATAGCAGATTTTATTCTAAGAATGCAGCAAAAACACATAAAAGTAAACAAAGGATGAACTGGGCACTTGAGATGGGCCCAACCCCAAGAGCTACAGCCTCCTGAGAGAGATTAGAGCTGGTGTAAATTTGGATTCATCTTTATTGATCAAAAGAATAAGTACATTCCAAAAACTGTCCACAAGGAAAATTTGAAAATGTGCTGAAATGCAGAGCTGAACTACTGCCTAAAAAATGACTAAAACCCGAACTACAAACCAGCTAACTTCTGCATAAAAAGTGACTAACCCAAATGAGGCCCTAAGCCCTCTTATTTATACAAATTGATGACCCCAACAGTCCTCCCAAACTTTAGGGACTCGACTGCCCAAAACATGTAGTTAACAGTAGTCCTACTTGACTTGCTTGGCTGCCCTTGTGATAATCAATTTGGTGGCCCTTGAACTTCGAGCTGATGGTGGAGAATTCGAGGTAAGGGCCCATAACTGAAGGGGACACCTTCCTAAAAATCCTCTCCCTTCTTCTTCCATGAATTTGGCTTACAAGTGCTCATTAAAACCTTTGATTTTGTCTCAAAATTGACCAAAACACTGCACAAAGCACCCATTAGACTTGTTGGCATAATAACTAACCCAATTCAGTCTATTATCGTAAATATAATCAAGAACATGCAATAAACTAATGAGAATGGCGGATTAAGTAGAATTAGGAGGTTGAATGAGCCCATATAATTATCCATTTTTGGGGCTCATCACTAACTTAGGGGGAGGGAGGTGCATTGTGATACCAAGAGTTGGAGAAATTTGAAAAATATTATGAGATTGAGAGACTTGGATGGTATTCAATTGCTTTTAAAATGATTTTGAAATTCCTAATCTAAATTACTATGTAGCTCTCCCTGGTGGAGCTGAACATGAGTGGCGTTGTGAGGAAGTGAAACTTATCTTCCTCAACTTGCCTTGGATATCTCTCTACTTCTATATTTTGGTATAGTTTGTGAGCTCTTACAACTCGAGGATTTTAGGGGGAGAAGTTCTCCTTGGATATGGTTGGGAGGAAAACCAGATGGTTCAAAATGAGTTGGTAAGGATATTGGAGAAGGAGCACAATCTCATTGGAATTGGAGCTTATTCCCATCTTTCTGGAATTGTATAAATACACTGCCTGGTATGTTCATAAGAATTCTTGAAATTTTAATTTATTATTAATTTAAAAGTGTTGTAGAGCTTTAACATTCTTGGAAATTTCTACTTGTCAATGTTTATGATATATTTACAGATTTATTTATGTGCTAACCAACAATGAATGGCAACTGTAATTGAGAATATACATGCGAGGGGATTAAAATAATAATGTGTTGTCAAACTTTTAAGTTCTTTTCACAATGAATTTTTGTCCATTGCAGGTTTCCATGAGTTGACGACAATGCCATATTATCCTAAATTTGAGTTTTTTTTTCTCCATATACAGTTGTAGATGAAATTTTTACACTAAGTCTTTCACAAAATGATAAATGAGATAGTAGGAATGTTTTTGTTGTTGTTATTTTAATAAATCTCATCTATGGAATGTTCTCTTACTTTTCCACTCAACATCAGGGGGTATTCGTATCATTTTTCCATTTAACCCCCCACTTGATTCCAAAAAAATACTTTTCATAACCCATATTGAAAATCTGGGTGATTTTACAGATTGTTGCTGTCAATTATATGCATCCGTTTTCGAGTTTTTTATGAAAAACTATGATTGTTTACTTCCTATTTTAAGATGTCAACATTTTAAGTTTTAAATTCTAAATTTTTTGAGTTGAATAGGTGAAGAAGAATCTCAAATTCATTGTTCCCAAGTGTTTGGAAAAATGCCTCAATGGTTGTAGATTGCATGCTTGCAAAGTGTTTGTCAAAATGCCTCAATGGTTATAGATTGCATATTTGCAAAGTGTTTGTCTAAAGACATGAATGGCTGTACCTTTTGTGCATATTTATTGTTAGAGTAAAAGTCCCACTTACCATAGTTTTTATGTACTAGAAATTTATGAATAGACTATTTGATGGATATAACTTCTTATGTTTACGAGTTTTTGGTATGAATTTGAAAATTAATTTAATAATTTTCTGAAGTGTGAATAGAGAATAGGATTGCTGTTACTTTTGTTATCTAAGTCTTTCATAAAAAAGGGGGGTTGTGTTGTTAATAATACTAAGAGGTGGGGGTTGAATTAGTATTAGCAAGTCAATAATATTTCATTTCCATACTCAAATTCATATACGCTACTTCAGTTAATGGAACTTGCATGTATACACAACTTTTCTTAAGACAACTAGCGTATATCCTGCAAACTTATGATTCAGTTAATTTTCATATGTTGATCTTTAATCAGTGCATCAGAACCATATAAACAGTAACTAGGTGCAGTAAAATAGAAGAAACAATCACACACACATGAACACAAGATATAAGGTGGAAACCCAATGTGGGTGAAAACCACCTATTGCAATCATCTCTATCTTATTTTAATAAGAAACCTTTTTTTACAATTTTTGTACTGGTGCGGTCTTATACCAGTACGTAGGCTTCTACATGCAGAAGGCTACAGCCTTCTCTCACTCTCCAGCTTCTCCCGGAAGGGAGATACAACCCCCTAGCTCTTGTACTAGCTAATGTGTTTACTAGTACGTAGGTGTAGGCCTACAGAAGGCTACAAGCTTCTCTTTTCTTCCGGGGACCACATTTCATAAATTTTCAAACTGGATCCATTAATAACATCAATCAAACATCAAATATATCTCCATCAACCAAACTCCTTTGCACCAACCAAAACTGAATCAATCAGTCACTTCTCAAATAGATGTAACCAAAATATAGCAATAGTAACCAGAACCCAAGGCAGAACCTAGAACACTGCAACAACAAATAGAAGTAGCTAAAGCATATTTTATGAGGTCTACGCTACCTCAATGTGTCGAACCTACGTACATATGTTGTTTTCTTAAGGTGAGCCTGTGTACAGATTTGCAAATGAAATTTAAGATGTATACGCTGTTTTGATATGCAGAACTAGTGTATATACGTGCCTTTACTAAAGTGAACATGCGTACATATCTGTACATGATGATTTAAACTTTACAACAATTCCAGACAGTAGTTATACCTATATCATCATATTTACAGATTACAACATGTACCAGTTAATCAGATAAAAGATCAAAACCACACAAATATACTTCTCTTCAAGCCTTAAGATCTTGACCCATCATTAGATCTTATCCTTCATCATGTGCTAGGGTTCATCCTTGATTCAAATGTAGCTATGCACCATAACCCAATAACATGTATTATGAAACTTGCTCTTCATAAGAGATTCAATGCTTGAGTGCATTTGCCTAATGATCTTCTCCTCCTTTTATAGTCTTAGGCCTTACTCAATACCATGCACCAAAACCACATAGAACGAATACCTTTAACCAAATACCTAGGGTCAACACTTTAGATAAGATACCTTGGACGAATACCATGGATCAGAATACCATGGTCGCAATACACCGACCAAAACTAAGTTTTCCAAAATGTACACACCTTTCCTTCCGTGAAAGTGCATGTGTACGTTATTTGGTCTACAAACCCATGTGTATACGCAGCTTGGTCAATGGGGAACCTGCATATACCTCTCTTTCTTATTCTGTGAGTCTGAATTGTGATTTGTCATCTGAGTGAGTTGCCATCAATGACAACGCCTGTGTCATAGTGCCATATATTCTCTCATAATTCCAATAATCTCCCCCTTTGGGCTTGATGGCAACCCCAAGTCAGTCTCCCTCTTTGTCATCAAGAGCAAAGGGTTATGCTCCCCCTGAGTACATGTTGAATTCTCTGAGATGTTGAAGTGTGTTGATTGAGCTTCATGCTCGAGTCCATGCTCCCCTTGAATATAAGGCCTACAAAAAGATGTTCTAAAATAATTACATGACTCTATTCATATAGCATAAATGACCTTCCTATCACCAACAACTCATACATACATCCATCTCCCAACCAAGTGGGGATATACCAATACTAACAAAATTACAACATCCATCCCATGCATAGTGAGGAAACAAAATAGGTCATTTCATAACCTTGATATTAATATACATACATGACATTCAGACCAAACATGTGAAACAAGACCATGATAGTCATCAACAACTATCATCAACAGCATCTATCAATCACCATCCAGACCAGCAACCATGATCTCCTTCTGAACCTTTTCCATGTAAATTAAAAGCCGTTGTGAGTTTGTACGAAGAAAATAATGCCAACAATGCATTATTAGAAGTATATGCTCCCCATGAACTTGTGCCAGATGATCATTGTCAGACTCATATCAAACTCCTCGCATCCTGAGTCTGGCACACCAACATATACGTGACTGTATCCATAGAAACTAGCATATGTGCATGGATATGCTTCATTAAACTCACGTATAACCACTTTTCTCTGAAACAGATAAGTTTTAACAACAATATGATGCATCAACTACACCCAACTTCTGTCTGAGATATTCAAATGTCTCTTTTGGTAGTGGTTTGGTGAATATATCAGCAACTTGTTCCTTGGAGGGAACATACTCCAATTTGACCTTTTGTTCAAGCACTTGTTCTCGTAGAAAATGATATTTGATGGGTATGTGCTTGGCCTTGGAATGCATGACTAGATTCTTTGAAATATTGATGGCACTTTTATTATCACATAGAATGGAGATGGGTGGAGTACATGTGATTTGAATGTCTTGCAAAGTTTGCATCATCCAAAGGAGTTGTGTGCAACAAGATGCAACAGCCACATATTCTGCTTCAGCTGTAGATAGTGCAATTAAACTTTGTTTCTTGCTAAACCAAGACACTAATCTGGAACCCATATAGAATGCACCACCACTAGTGCTTTTTCTGTCCTCCATGCTTCCTACCCAATCTACATCTGTATATGCATGAAGTGTAAGATCTGCATCTCTAGGATACCATAAACCAAAATTCTGAGTTCCTTGAAGATATTTGAAAATCCTTTTGACTGTCTGAGGGTGTGATTCCTTTGGATTTGCTTGGAATCTTCCAACTATTCCCACTACATGCATGATGCCTAGTCGGGTACCTATAGATAAAGCAAATTGGCAATCATGGATCTGTAGGTTGGTTGATGTACTACTGTTGATTAATCATTTGAGCTGAGACTACATCCTGTTACTGGTTTAGAATCTTCCATACCATATTTTTTCAAGGTCTGCTTGAGATACTCAGTTTGTGACAAGAAAATACCATCTTTATTTTGTTGAACTTATATACCAAGAAAATATGTAAGCTCACCAAGCAGGGACATTTCAAATTCTTACTACATCACCGATGAAAAATTCCAACTCATGGCTTCTTCATTGCTACCAAAAATGATATCATCAACATACACAACAAGTATTAGAAATTTATTATTGTCAATCTTTGTATATAGATTGCTATCGGCTGATCCTTTTGAAAAACCTTGTTGATGGAGGTATTTGTCAATATGGTAATACCAGGCCATTGGAGCTTGTTTTAGACCATAGAGAGCCTTTCTAAGTCTACATATAAGTTTTGCATCATTTCCAAGGATGAATCCATTTGGTTTCTCAATATGTACTTCTTCTTCTAACTCCCATTAAGAAAGACAGATTTTACATGCATTTGGTATACTTCGAATTTCTGAAAACTAGAAAGAGCAAGGAACATTCTTATGGCTTCAATTCTAGTGACAAGTGCAAAAGTTTCTTAAAAATCTATGCCTTTTTGTTGAGCATACCCTTTGCAAACAAGTCTGGCCTTGTTTCTAATAACTTCTCCATTTCCATTCAACTTGTTTTTGAATATCCATTTGCTTCCTATGCTATTCTTATCATGAGGTCTAGGAACTAATTCCCAAGTAATTTTTTTTTCCAATTTTCTCAAGTTCTTCATTCATGGCCTTGACCAAACATTCATCTTTGCATGCTTCATTTACATTTTGAGGTTCGATGGAGGAAAGCATTGCTAGATAGCTTGAAGCTTCTATAATAGTTGTTCTTGTCTACACACCTACCTCTTTCTGTCCCAAGATTTGAGTCTCTAGGTGATTTTTCTAAACATATCTAGATGGAGTCTTTTCTTTTGCCATTATCCATTCTTCCGGTGCTTCATTGGTTTCTTCTTCTTTAGAATTAGTCTAATTTGATGTGGAAGAATAATCCTCATCTTCTCCACAATCTTTGGTTTTTACCTGCTTTGGAATTTTGCCTGCTTCATCAACCACAACATCAATACTTTCAATAATTTTCCAAACTCTTCTATTATAACATTTATTTCCTTTAATTTAGGAAGAGTAACCAAGGAGAATACCTTCATCTTCTTTGGGTTTAAACTTGCAAAGTTTTTCATCAGTCCTTTTGATGTAACATTTGCTTCCAAAAACGTTGAAGTATTTTGTGGTAGGAGTCTTACCATACCAAAGTTCATGTGGAGTTTGAGTGTTGTTTACCCGAATATTTGCTTTGTTTAGAATAGTGACGGCAGTGAATGTAGCTCCACCCCAAAAGGTTGTAGGATTTTCATACTCATCTAGCATAGCACGAGCCATTTGTTGAATAGTTCGGTTCATCCTTTCTACCACTCCATTTTGCCAAGGATTCCTTGGAGTGGAGAATCACCTTTTTATTCCATGTTCTTCACAAAAGCCAGAGAATTCATCTGAGGTGAATTACCCTCTTCGATCAAATCTAAAAAAAATTATTTTGTGATCTGATTCATTTTCTACCAGGGCTTTGAAGGCTTTGAATTTTTGAAATGCTTCATCTTTATGCTTTAGAAGCTCTATCCAACACATTTTGGAGAAATCATCAATGAACAATATAAAGTATTCTTCTCCATGAGGTGACATTTTCCTTGATAGACCACATAAATCAGTATGAATAAGTTCAACATGCTTACTAGCTAATCCCTCCTCTTTAGAGAATTGCAACTTGGTTTGCTTACCAAATTGACATGGTTTGCATATTGTATTTTTTGGAATGTTGATATCAGGAAGATCACAAACAACCTGGAATTTATTTTCTTTTCTTATTTGAGAGAAGCTTGGATGCCCCAATCTTCTATGCCATAGCTAGTGTTCATCATTTTTTCTTAGATAGCACTGTTGTTGTCCTTCATTGAGTATATATAAGTTGTTTGGAGTTCTTACACCTTCAATCATGGTTTCTTCTGTATCAAGCTCATGAACAACACATCCATTTGATCAAAATACTACTTCATTTCTTTGATCACACATTTGACTAACACTCAACAGTTTATGCTTTAGACCATCAACATACATAACATTCCTAGCTTTAACTTTTTCTTTTAAAAGAACAGAACCTTTACCTTTTATGATAGTAGGAGTGTCGTTTCCAAATGAGAACTTATTTTCCTTTTCTAAGGCATTATATGACTAAAGTTTTTCTTTATCACCTATCATGTGTTTTGAGCATCCACTATCGATGTACCACTAATTTTCTTATCCTTCTACATACAGGGGTATTCCACATATTTCTGTTTGTGGTTCTTTCTTTCTCCATATTTTTGGGTTTCATGAAATTTCCTACTTCTGAGATGTTTGCCGAAATTTACTCCTGCATTCAGATTCTTTGTGACCAAAGTTGTTGTAGATATGACATTCTATTTCATTTTCAAGAAAAGAAAAGTTATTGTAGGTCCGTTTCATGATCCCCATCACATTCCTTTGATTTTGTGATTCTCTAGTCATGATGGTCTTGTAAGCAACACATTTAATAGCTTTGGGTCTAGAGTTATGACATGCAAAATATTGGTCATTAAAGAAGTTCCAACAATTATCGAATCTACTGACTTGGTGATTGTAGTTGCTATTGATATTCATTCTTGAAGAAGATTGAGTATGATTTACTTGAGATTTGTAGCTTTTGTTCATCCTTGAAGTAAATTGAGCATGATTTACCTAATGATCTAATTTATGCCTTTGTTGACGATTGCCAAATTGTTCACTGCTCTTTGCTGCATCAAGATAGCTTTTAGTGGAGGTTGACATCTTTTGTGCTTGGGATGCTTCTTTAGTATATCCAAGACCTATCTTTATCAGAGAAAAACACTGCACTTTGATAATTTCACTTAATGTTTCTGATCCTTTAGTAAATCTAATATTGAGAGCTTTTGTTTTCTCAATATCCTTTCTTAGACCCACAATTTCACATTCTAGTTTTTCATTGTGCTTCTCTCTTTCAGCAAGTTGGAATGTTAGAGTATCTATAATCATATTATTTTCTTATAAGTAGATTTTGAGTTTAGAGATTTCTTCATCAAGGTCATCTTCATCTAAAGCATCCAAGTAATCATCATCTTCAAAATCCATTAGAAGTCTATAGTCATTACTATTTTCATCTTCATCATTATTTGATAAACCATCGCTATCTTCATGAGTATAGTATCTCTTCTTACTTACACTTTGTCTTCTATTCCATTTCGCTGATTCCTTACCTTTATCAAGATTATCTTTATGAGGACATTTGGGAGCATAATTATCGACTCTTCCACAAGGAAAACATTTGAAAGCTAGTTTAGCTCTGAATTTCTGAGAACCCCACTGAAGGTTCTTGACAAAGTTTGCTTCTTCCTCTCCTTCTCAAATATGTCCCGATTCATTGAGTTCTTCTCTTCCTGAAGCTTTGAATGTGGCTTCTCTCATATCTGATGGACCTTATTTTCTCCTTTTGAAAGAAGTTAAGATTCCGTGCAGTTGTGTCATAGTAATAGTTTGAAAATCCTACTTTTCTTTTATGGTAGATACTTTTGATTCAAACTTAGTAGGCAAGGATCTTAGAACCTTTTCAACTAGTAACTTCTTTTGTCTCTCCATCCAAGTTCTTCATGTAATTAAGAATCTTATCTATACATAAGAAGTAACTAGAAATACTTTCATCATTGTGCATTTTGAGAGTTTCATATTGAATTCTCAGAGATTGTAGTTTTGCACATTTTACCTAATTGTCTCCTTCATAGCTTAGAATGATCTTGTCCCATGTTTCTTTGGTAGTTTTGAGCTACATAAATTTGAAAAATTCTGATTGTGACAAACTCCCCAATAATGTATTGAAAACCTTGGCATTGGTTTCATATTGCTTTTTACCTGGCATTTCTATAGGAATTGCTAATAGAAATGTATATCCTCCTTCAACAATTTACCAAACATCTATTCCAAGAGATGGAAGATAGGTTGTAGTTCTTACCTTCCAATAATCGAAGTTGCCCCCATCAAATATTGGTGGTATAATGGGTCCCTCCCTTCCGTAGTTACTCATGATGATAGATCTTCCTTCAAGCGATCAAACTTCTTCTAAAGGACCTGCTCTGATACCAATTGTTAGAAATAACACTGGGGGAGGGGGGGTGAATCAGTATTACCAAGTCAATAATATTTCATTTCCATACTCAGATTCATATACACTACTTCAGTTAATAGAACTTGCCTGTATATTCAACTTTTCTTAAGGAAACTAGCGTATATCTTGCAAACTTATGATTCAGTTAATTTTTCATATGTTGATCTTTAATCAATGCATAGGAACCATATAAATAGTAACCAGGTGTAGTAAAACAGAATAAACAATCACACACACATGAACACAAAATATAAGGTGGAAACTCAATGTGGGTGAAAACCACCTACTGCAATCGTCTCTATCTTCTTTTAATAAGAAACTTATTTTTAATTTTTTTCACTGGTGAAGTCATATACCACTACGCAGGCTTCTACCTGCAGAAGGCTACAACCTTCTCTTTTCTTCCAGGGACCACATTTCATAAATTTTCAGACTGGATCAATCAATAACATCAATCAAACATCAAATATATTTGCATCAACCAATCTCCTTTGCATCAACCAAAACTGAATCAATCAATCACTTCTTAGAATGTTGTAACCAGAATATAGCAATAGTAACCAGAATCGAAGCCAAAACCCAGAACGCTACAACAACAAACACAAGTAGCTAAATCATATTTTATTAGGTATACGCTACTTCAATGTGTCAAACCTATGTACATACGATGTTTTCTCAAGGTGAACCTGCGTATAGATTTGAAAATAAAATTTAATATCTATACATTGTTTTGATATGCAGAACTAGCATGTATATGCACCTTTTCTAAAGTGAACCTACGTACAGATCTATAAATGATGATTTAAACTTTGCAACAACTCCAGACATCAGTTATACCTAGATCATCATATTTACATATTACAACATGTGCCCATTAATCAGATAAAAGATCAAAACCACACAAAGATACTTCTATTCAAGCCTTCATATCTTAACCCATCATTAGATCTTATCCTTCATCAAGTGCTAGGGTTCATCCTTGATTCAGATCCAGCTATGCACCATAACCCAATAACTGGTATTTTGGAACTTGCTCTTTATAATATATTCAATGCTTGAGTGCATTTTCCTAATGATCTTCTCCTCCTTTTATAGTCTTAGGCCTTACTCAATACCATGGACCAAAACCACTTAGAATCAATACATTGGAGCAAATACTTGGGGTCAACACTTTGGACAAGATACCTCAGACCAATACCATGGAACAAAATACCATGGTCCAAATACCACAAACCAAAACTAAGTTTTCCAACATGTACACATGTTTCCCTCCATGAAAGTGTGTTTGTACGCTATAGACGCCTTTTGGTCTACGAACCCGCATTTATACATGGCTTGGTCAATGGGAAACCTATGTATACCTATCTTTCTTCATTCTGTGAGTTTGAATTATGATCTATTATCTGAGTGAGTTTCCATCAAGGACAACACCTGTGTCATAATGCCAACAAGTTGTTGGAAACAATTTTATAGTGACTTTCTGTAGGATTTTGTGCAAGTGAGAATAATAAGTTTTTTCTGAGCTGAATTTTTTCATGGGTGCATTCTTGTGCTTAGATGACTGTAGAAAATAACTAATTGTGCCCAATTCATGTAGTTTCATTGTTTTACATGACATTTTTTGAAGAATAACATGCTTCTGAATTAGTAAGAATAGGCTGTTTTGTTTCAACATTCAGTATATAATTCTCATGATTGCAACATTTCCTTAGTAATTGGGATTGAAAATTTTAATTGATGAATTTGGAAAAGTTGTTGGGTAAATATATTTTGTGATTCTATTTCATAAACATATCATATTTATTAGATTTATTGATGAAGAGAGACATGTTCTTCCCTCAGTTACCTTGTGATAAGTAGGTTAATACTCATACACTTACATGTGATTTTTGTAAAAGACGTATAATACTTTTGTGGTTATGATATCAAAAGTCAATAAATGAAGCTTATTTAGCATAATCTAGGAAATCGAATAGGATGATCTAGCTTAATGTTTGCACATGCTATTATGGTAGAATTTATTTCCACTCTTACTTAAAGCTCATGTATAAGTATGAAAAGAGCACATGTTATGATCTCTTAAGCTTGAGAGGAAATGTGTTTTGGAATTGGTCTCAAGGGAAAGTTATCCCTGACTTCTTATGTTATATTCTTACATTGAAATATTTGAAGGAACATGATTACATGATAACTAAGTTAGTCATATTATGAGAAAAATAAAAATAAAAATTGAGTAATAATATTCAATGTGACCTTTACTTCTGTATGCTATTGATGGTTGGTAAGGTGGGACTTACATTCGCCAATTGAGGAAAAGTAGTTTTGGTTTTATGTTGGTTTACGTTTGGCATATGTTTTGATGGTGTTTAGATATTTGTATATGTATATTTATATGGATGTAAATACAGCCATGAGGTAAGTTATAAAGCTCCAAGAAGCGGTATGGTTATTATCTTGTCATGTTATCACGATGTTTTTATTTTTGAGTAGGTTCTTCATTGTAAATATTACAATGAGCTAAGTTATCAACCTCCATAGGTAGTATGTTTTATTTTTAGCAGTTTTGTTAAGGTCTTTGTGTGGTTTAACACCAAGGATGGTGTTCCCTAAGGGGAAGGGTTCTATAACAACCCTGGTGAAAAGTTCATGTAATAAAAGATAATAAAGGAAAAATAAGACCACGGGTAAGCGACATGTATTCCAAGCTGAATGCTGGGAAAATATATCCTACTGGGAATCATTGGATGTGTGTTTTGGCTAAGGAAATTGGAAAAGTCCAAAACGAATGCATTAAAAGTCAAAAAGACATTTTTAGCACATTTATTTATGGAAATAAAGGAATTTAGGAGAAAAGTAAGGTGAAATGTCACAAGTTTCATTTGAGGAGGAAATCTAGGGAAATTAATTGAAAATGAAGAAAACATAGCCCTTATTCATAAAAATGCTTATGAGAACCAGTTCATGGCTTTTTCCACTTCAACATTTTGTTAGTTTAAGTTTGGAGCTCTCTCATTATTCTCTCACTCTCTTGGTCACTTAGAGTTTTCTTGGAGCAGTCTAGTTTGTAGCAAGGAAAGGAAAGGAAAGGAAATCAAGGATCAAGGAAGGGAAAGCATGGTTCAAGTAGCTTTAGTAGGAATACTTGCAAGTAAGCTTTTGTATGTGTGATATCCTAGCTAGTTTGGACATGCACGACTTTTTATGTTGGTGTATGGTTCTCTTACTATTAGTGGCATGGTTTTTCTGGTTTATGATAGTGGATTTCAGCCTAGCATAGCCTTCCTTCAGATGCCATGGTATGTTGGGATGTTATTTCAGTTTTTGAGCTTTGGGATTTCTAGATGGATTTTGAAATCTGGGGGGGATGTGGTCTCAAGGTTCATTCCCAAAGGTCGAGGAATCCCTTGACTAGTTTGGTCTGGAGGAATCCCTTGAGGGAGAATTTTCTATTTAGGACCTAGTGATATAGGTTTCAATTCTGATAAAGCCTGAGGGACAACGAGACAGAAAATTCCTCAAGGATAGAGATGGATTACAAATAGCTTTACAAGTTTAGTTCAATTGTGATCGAAGCACTGGTTTTGATGTGATCTCAGTTTGATGAGGGTGGAAGTAGTTTAACCTCTAGATTCCCTTGGTGGTTCTTGGATTGGTTATTGTATGAGATCCCACATTCATGCTTGTAATATAGCATGTGGGTGACTAACTGAAAGAGAGATTTGGTTCATCTATGTCTATGGACAGGTGGTACATGGAAGTCCCAAACCTGGTTGGATTTTCCTATGATTAATAAAAGCTAAGATCTCTTACTTTTATGGTGATTTGTATGTGGAGTTAATGGTTGTCATATCTCTAGTATTTATATGGTTTTATGTTGGTTATAAGCATTGTTGAATGAATTATTTATGTCATGGTTATTTCAAATATTTACTGGTAATAGTTCAACGGATGGATGCAATACCTAATTGATGATGTAGTAGTTCAATGGAGAAGGAGGTTATCCTTTTGGTTATGTTTCATGAGTTGTTTTATTCATTTATGCTCTGCGTTGTATCCTAGACCTGTAGGTTGCATTGATTCCAAGTGTTTGATAGAATGTCACTCCTAGTTGGGGATGCTCAGGCTTATTCGTCAAGGTGATTTTTTTATTTATGAGCATTTCTATCATGTTTTTATTGAATTCTGGAAGTTACAACAAGTTCTAGGGAGAGGCTAGTACTCTGGGCTAGAAAAGTAGCTTAAATATCGGGGTTGTTGGCATATAACTAGCAATTCTGCTCCACAGTTGCTAGTAGACAGGCCCATGGGAGCATCTTTGGGTTGCTGGTCATTCCCTTGACCATAGCATCAGAGAGACTATGGCCTAAGAGCTTCATAATGGTAGTGGTACCCAGGGATAGGCTTTTTGAGTGGTTGACTTGTCTCCTGAGGGTTTTGTTGATGATGTTGGATGATTGTATGTGATGTTCCCTTGATTCCACTTCCTTAAGGTGACACAGGATGTAGAATATGATTGTAGTGGCATCTCTCTTCATGTTTACCCCACTTGGCATGGTTATTTTTGGTAGACCTAGGAGGGGGTGTTACACAAAGAGACCAATTTAATCTATCATTTCTCATATTCCACTTATTCTTCCATTTATCATGATAATTATACCACTTTCCCAGGAATTCAAAGATAATATTTCTTGTAAATTTTTCAAGTGACATCTCCGTATCACAATCTGATGGGTAAGGACATAGTAATCCACACATATCACTACAAATTAGAGTAGTTGCAGTCTCAAAGAAAGCTATAATGGACCACAAATTACAAATAGATGGGGTTTCTTTAGGATTTTTATTTGCTGATCAAGTATAAAAGGAGGAAGATAAATAGGTTAGCCTACATGATTCAATGCCACATACATCAAACATCATGGCTTTGGTGACTCTTATGCACATGGATCCATTTACCCCTCATGCATACACAGAGGCATATTCATAAGATTGTGATTCCTAGGAGGTGTAGCAATAGTTGCAGAGTCAAATTCATGTGCAAGATGGTGAAAAAAAAGTTGACTACCATATATAGGAAGGGTTACTCTTTATTCTGGATAATATATGTTCCTAATGATGAGAAATTGCAATTCATTAAAGAGGCTCACACATCAAAGGTTGCAGGGCCCATTTGTGTAGTGAAGGTTGTGGCAAACATGAAAAGGTATGTGTATTAGCTCAGATGAAAGAGCAAGTAAATTCTTCCATAAGAGGATGCATGCTTTGTTGTTCCAACAAGCCTAGAAATAGGAAACATGATCTATATCATCCCTTACGTGTACCCACTCTCCCTCGAGAAAGTATTTCGATGGAATTTATCGGAGGTTTACCAACAACTAGGAAGGGACATGACTATGTGTTCATGGTATTTGACAGGTTCAACAAATATATGTTTTCATTACCTGTATAAATACCATCAGTGGGTATGAAGAAATGAAATTATTCTTTGGACAACTTTGGGTGCACTTTGGGATGCCAAGGATCATCATTTCAAAGAAGGATATAAAATTTCTTGGGGCATTCTTGAGTACAATGTGGGAGAATATGGAAATGAATTTGAAGGGATATATAACATTCCATCTATATATAGATGGGTAGAAAAAGGTATTTAATAGGACTTTGGTTAAAATTTTGAGGTGATGCAACTAGAAGCATCTGAAGAGATGGGATGAAAATCTAGTGTATATACAACATTCTTATGATAGAGTAGTCCACACATCTACATTAAAGTTCCAATTTAAAACCTATTTTGGATATTTTCCACCTTCCCATTTGGATATTTCACAGGGGAAGAAAGGAGGAGTGAAGGAAGATATTAAAAGAGATGCCTTGAGGAATGAAAAAATTATAGAGAAGATCATGCAGATCCATCTATTTTTACAAGAGACAATGTAGATGTTTCTCGATAAATATAAGGTTAGGCATGATCAACATAGAACAGAGAAATCATTCAAGGAGGAAGGCAGAGTATGGATGTAGTTGAACATGGAGAGGTTGTAGGTCTTGTAAGAAAATCAAGGATATGAGCTATGGTACCTTTGAGATACTCAAAAAGGTCAATGATAATCAATGTCGACTATGTTTATCTCCGTATATGCAAATTTACATAGTTGTGAATGTAGAAAATATGAAACTCAATGAGCCTTACATTATAGATCAGGAAGAGGAACAAACCCTGCCTTCTATGGAGCGTTTGGCATGAGATACTCACGTAAACTTGATAGAATATACAATTTTGTAGAAGAGGTATAAAGCTATAAGGAAGAGGTAGCATGACCTTTGGTCGAATGATCAATATTAGAAATGGGCCACATATCTATAACAATTACATTTGAACATTGAATATAAGAAGGGAAGCACCCATAACATTGTATATTATCTTAGTTGGCCCCTGATTGTTTTCCTAACCACTGTTCTCAATTATTATGCGTAGAAGACTTATATATGGTCACAACTATGCCTAAAAAAAAATCATAATTGGCCACTACATAGTATATGTTGATAGATGCCAAGAAAGTACTAGATTTCCACATATATGATGGATTGTTGTGCTACTTACGGCACATTTGTGTTCTTTTAATTGAGCGTGGAAAGATGATTTGGAAGGTGTAATAAATTCATGCAACAAGAAAATTTGGTTTGGAGAAAACAATGAGAGTACTACGAAAGAATTTTTATTTTCAAAAGCTTTGATGGGATGTTGGAAAATATATCATATCAAAAACTATCTATGCAATCTCCAAGCCAACCATTAAGAAGAAAGTTTTTGCACACCTCTACCGACTACTATCCACCCTTGGAAATCTATCTCCATGGGCTATATGTGTGTCATTCCTTCTATCAATCATGGTAACAAATATATATTTGCGGTCATTAATAAATTTTCTGAGATGGCTATAGTGATTTCTTGCAAGAAGAGCATCACAATAGAAGACATTTCCAATCTCTTCTTTGAATGAGTGTAGGTACATTTTTGGATTCCAAAAAACATTATATCAAATTGCGATAACAGGCTCGTGAGCACATTCAAGTTGACCCTCTAGTCATTGTTGGACATGAATCTCACCAAGTCAACTGCATTGAATCATCAAACTAGTGGGAAAATAGATGTTGTCAACATGATGATAGTGCACATACTACGTATGTAAAACTCCTAGAATCCATGATTATGGTATGAGTGTCTTTACTATTTACATCATAGCTAATAAATCTCTCTATAGATTGATTGGCCATAGCCCATTTCAAGTGGGCCAATATTTCAAACATTGTGTCCCATTGATGTTGAAATGCCTCTTATGACTAAATAAGAAAAATATATACATATTAAATCTGAAGATGATAAGGCCACTAAGTTTATGGAATGCATCCACCACATCGACCAGTAGGTTCATGACATCTTAGATAAATGCAATGCCATGTAGAAATAATTTCAAGAACATCAGGTGCCACATAAATTTCAAGTGGGTGACAAGGTGTGCTTGCATCTATAGAAGTAATGCCCTTTCGAAGCCCACTAGAAGATTAAACCACTTCAATAAGGGTGTTACACAATCACCAAGGCCATGGGTGATAACGATTTTTAGCTAAGTGTCACTCCATTCCTTAGCCTACACCCTATATTCAATGTGGACCATCTTCAACAATACTTTCAACCATTGTTCGCTACACCAGACATTACTAAGTAGCTGACACCAACCGACCTCAATCTATATTTTATTGAACAATTGACATTTGATCAAATCATGGAAAAATAGGTTAACAACGCTCAACAATAGAGTTTCCAACTTTATTTGGTTGGTAAATCCAAGAAGCTACGACACTAAGAAAAATGGCTCACCAGAGACCAAGTTCAGTAGAAGTTTCTCCATCTCATCGACACACTCAATGCAATAAGGACCCTTACTTCCTAAGGGTGAGGACTAGCCTAGTTGGATATTGGTGGCCACCTACCTATTCCACTTGGACCACCAAAACTATTTCCTTTCAATTTCATATTCTCCAACATACTTTATAGTTTTAGTAGCTTTTTGAGTCCTAATGTTTTGAAGTTGTTTTAAGGCCCTAAACAACATTTTTTGGGGAAGCAAGAAAAAGGGGAGAAATTCCATCCACAAAGTGGTAAAAAAATCTTTTCCTTGGATATAACTTTCTAATACGCTATTTTTCATGGCAGAAAAGAATTATATACCAAATTTATGACACTCGGAAGTTAAGGTTCCAACTAACTCCATTTTAGCCAACTAACTTTTGGTGCTTCATCTCCTAGGGTTAGGTTTCTAGATGTTTAGGGTTTCTCATTGTTCCTTCATAATAAAAAGGCTTCAGAGAGTCACTCTAACTTAGTTTAGAAGGCATGTAATGACCACATCTCTTCGTAGAGATAAGATACCATCACCCAAGATAGTTTGTTTATTTTCTACATGGAAACAATTTTTATTAGTTTCTATTTATTAACTGAAGTTTTGCTTCGCTCTATCTAAATTTTTTGTTTAAATTTTTATTTCATTTCATTCCTTCATAAATCCAGATCAATTGTATCATACAGGCATGCTCTATCTCTACTTTTGTATTCATGTCCCCAATTAGGTTAGGGTGTAAGCTGTTGTGACATGAACTTATTGAAACCTTGCAAGACTGGCATTGTCGACCCTGATGACCTCCCATGGAAGAAAGAAATAAAGGTCATGGAGTAACAAATCCTTTCAAAATGTTTCTTGAAGAGTTGCTTGAGTGACAAAGGAATGAGATGATCGACAATTTTTCCCAGATCCTTTGGTGGGTATTAGCAAGTGAAGCATATTCATCTAGAAATCACTTTAGATGCATTACCCACTTTAAGGTACAATTTAAATTTGACATTCCTATATTTGAAGGCTCGTTAGATGGTTAAATTTGTTAAAAGGATATTTTTTCCTCCATAATTTTTCCGATAGGGAAACGATTACCTTTTCACTCCTCAAATTTCCCCTGCATGTAGAAGATTGGTGGGAAACTTACAATGAGTAGAGTGAAAAGGAGGAACCCTCACTATTTCCAAATAAACCCTCTTGGAATTCTTTTCAATATGTTGTCAACGAGTAATATTAACCTGTCAAGAGATATGAAGATAAGTACATAAAGTGGACCACATTATGACATGAAAGGGACCAAGATGTGTTGGATTTCTTGAGCATTTTCCATACCCTACACATAAACTTTGATATCAAGGATTTCAGGTCACATTTGATACTCAAGTATTGTGGTTTTCTACATAAATAATTCTAGGTAGAAATGGAGCTCTTGGACATCTCCTCACTTGGTGTAGCATACTGATATATTGTAATGATCAAGTGGAAATTCGAATAGAAGAAGTGAGACTTTGGATCTATGAATCAGAAGTAGGGAAAAGGAACCTGCAAATCAGAGACTAAATTACAGAGGCAAGATGGAGCAATCAAAGATAACTCATCAAAGGCATAAGCAAATAATATCACCATGATGACAAAAAAGGACACTGGAAGGTGGTGTGAGTTCCAAAAGGGCCCCACCCACAACATAAATGATTATAGCACCAAGAAGTCATTAGTGGATGAGATGAAAGCTTCAAGGTCATATGTATGTTCGAACTATGAGCCAAAAGCCAATAAGGGGAATGAAAAAGGGAAGCATATTATTGATGCAAGACCTAGTGCCACTTTTTCTACCACTCAGGTTCAAAAATTAAGCTAAAATATGCATAGGAGGAGGAGGGTCTCTTACACTCATAGATTCAGTGAGGGGCTCTCTACTGAAATTCATTGTCAATGGTGAGAGATAAATGAACCTCACATCATTAGATGTCATTAAGTAATTGGGCCTCCTAACCACACCACACCCATAACCATACACCATTGTGTATCTCCACCAAGGACAAGATCTCTGTAACTGCTAGTACTGCCACATTCCCAACAACATCAAGCCCTTCAGGGATGAGGTATTGTGTGATGGTGCCCCTATTGAAGATTGCAATATTTTATTAGGCCAACCATACTTGTGGAAGCATCATGTTTTGTATGAAGACCTTGCACAATTATTATTATTTTGGGGAGAAAAATATATAGGGTACCTTTCTTTGATCTCTACTAAAAATTGGAGTAAGATCATCTCCAAAACTGGGAAATTTTTTTCTTTTTTATTCCATCTCAAAGTAAGGGATAGATCATGGCCATATCCATGGCCCCTAGAAAGGGATTCTTCACAGAATAGAAGGAGGTTTATAAGGTTGTGGAGGAGTACAGGGACATCTTCTCCTAACCCATGGGGGTACTTTTGCATTGTTAAGTCATGCATTCGATTGATCTGACTCCCAAAACATCACTACCCAATTGGCCAATATATCACCAATCTCTTTTGAAAAATGAGGAAATCAAGGAGCAGATCCACGAATTGCGACAAAAAAGGCACATTGAACCAATTTCCTCACCTTATGGGAGCCCAATTATGTGCGATTATCATGTGAAAAATCATAATTTTTGTCATGTTATGGTGTTATGGAATATGTATAAAGTTATGATGTCAAGGTTTGATATTATTTTAATGTTCGATACCAAATTATAAAATGCGTAGAACTATTGTACTAAGATATCCATTCCTAACCATTATGACAATGATGTTGCAACGTCAACATAAATATTTTTATTTGGTCAAATCTAAAATAAAAATAGAAAAAATGAATAGTTCCAACTCTCTCCATAATTAAAAAAATAAATCAATAAATATAATTTTAGCTATATGATTATATATCTAAATTAAACTATAAAATTAGCTTTGTTTACAAGAGTAGTTGTCTATGGTATTTGTTATCAAGAATCATGTTTAAAGGTTTGAGGAAACCCATTGTGGAATGCAAGAATGCAATCTTAGACCCATCTTAAATTTGGACTTGATCCCTGTAGTTGCTTGATAGATTCAAATTTAAAATAGATATAGGATGGTGAATATCAAAACTCAACAAGATGCAAAGGTAATCTAAATACATATTCAATATATCATTAAAAAAAAAGCATTTCATGATATCATTGTTATAATAATAAATTAAATATTCTATAATATAATGATATTAGTAAATTCAATAGTTAATTGAATATTTTGTTAATAGCAGAGAACCATTGTAAAACTTGGATTATTAAAGTGCTTAATAGGTAGTGTAAATATAGAATTCTAAATTTCTTAAAAATGCATGTTATACTTAGTTAATGCTTACCTATTATAAATTGTTAATTCATTTCTTAATACTAAGATTCTTTTCTTAATCTTAAGTTTCAATATTTTTTTCAAATTCCTTTATACATAATATATTTGGAAATATTATAAATAGGAATTTAAATTTTTTCATTGATTTCAATATATACTACTTTCCATTTTAAATTACAATAAAATTATTGTTAAAATTTAAATAAATCTAATTTTCTTCTACAATATTATACCTTAAACACCACGACTATGCTATATGAATTGTTTGGTTTTCATTATTATTACAATTTTATTATTTGTATTTACAAAAGAAATTATTATAAATAGAAATGTTTGATAATTTTATCATATAATAGTACATAGTTATAAAATGATGATTGAGACTAATTCTCATATTTAGTTTTATATATAGCTTTGTTTCTCCTAAAAAGATCCCTCTAAATTGTTATTATAAATATGTTTTTTTGCTTTAAAAGCTAAACTTTTAGTAGGGAGAGAATTCAAAATAGAATTCTCAAAATTTAATTACTACAAAGGTTCAAAGGAATGAAACTTGTTGCTCATTCCTCTATACCTTTAGCAGCAGGCACTGTTTCAAATGGTTTTTTTTAAGAGTATTACTAACTTGTTTTTGAAAAAGCGATCCAATTTTTTTCTCTAATAAAATTTAAAATATTGTTATAATATTATAAGGAAAATAGGTTTACATATATATTATGAAGCAAATCATATTAAACCATACTTTTATTATAAAATTATTCTAAAAATAGTTAAAGAAGATTTAGATGTCTTTTCTAAAGGAAAAATAAAATAAAACCTTTTATAAGTTCCTTCCTTCTTTGCATATCCTTCTAACCGTGACTTTTAGTAACATGAATACTTTATGTTTAGCCCTCTTTTATGTTGTTAAAGATGTTAGTTTAACTTCACACCATTTCCAAGTTCTCTAATAAAGGAAAGTATTTATTTTTGTATTTAGCAGAATTAGTTTATTTTCCTTCACATAGAAACTAACCTCTCAAAAACATCAATCACCAATTATACAGCTTCAAGGTTTTAGACTTTAAATATTTTATCCAAATTTCAGATTAGCCTTAAGAATAACTTCCTAAAAATACATCACCATCAAATCCTTTTATAGTATAGAGTATTTTGTTTTCCATGCATGATTTACATGATAAAAACAGCTAAATCATACAATTACAGAAACTAAATCATATATTATGCACAAATGGTGTATGTGCAAAAATACTCACACACAGATTTACATTCAAATTACTCTATTAAATAGAGTTTCTGAGATCCAACTTATTCCCAAATTAGATAGAGAGGTTGAGAGAATTTCTCAACCATCACAAACCAACTTCTTAATTATGGAATGTAAGCATTAACTCCAACATCCCCCGTTAATGATTACATTACATGAAAATAACAAAATAATGAAGCTTATCAGTAGATGCTCCATCAAGTTGCCTCGTAACCCTCGAAAAGGTGTAGTTGCCAAGTTGGATTCCCGAGTTCCCTTCCTCAACTCCCAAATCAAGGACCTCCCGAAGTCAATTACTAGACAGCATCCCAATCTGTCGCATAACCTCATTAGGAAACCACTTCCACATCTACCACTAATGAGGGATCCTTCCCTAGATCCGCAACTTCCATACTATCTGGACAACCATCCATATTGAGCCTTACTGCTACTTGATTTCTTCAAACACAATTGATAGAAAACATCTTCAAATTGAAACATAACTGGTATTTAATTTTAATTTTGATCTTTGTATATACGCTGCATCTACCTGTAGTACCATTGCTAGTAAAGCAACACTTAAACGCGGCTAACCGTGCTGCAGGTAGCATTAGAACCATGGATACTAATGCACATCAATTCCCAGCTGCAACACCAGGTGATCCGGAAGAGACTATCAATAATATTAATCAGCAGATCCAGCATGGCAAACCAAACAGTAAAACGCAAGAAGCACCAGATAGTAATATTTCCAGTTTTCTGTTGACGCCTGAACCTCTCCAGAAGAGCAGTACTCCCGTTGACACTACAGAATATCATATGAATCAACAGATTCATCATGGGCAATCCAGCAGTAATGGTCTTTCTAGTTTCTCGTTCCATGAGCCTCTCCATGAGTGCAGTATTGCAGCCGATGGTACACGAAATAATATGAAACATCATATTGAACAGCATGGCCAGCTAAGCTGTGATACATCGGGTGCAGCAGATCGCAATATTTCAAGGATTTAGACTCACAATACACAGGCCTCTGATTCTGTGTTCTCTTTCGATCAGATTCCAAACATGGATTCCCTCTTTCGATCAGATTCCAAACATGGATTCCCTGTGAAACATGACCGGGTGACTGATCCCCGCCGGGTAGTTGGAAACAAAACAAATAGCTTGCTAATCACGAAGCTAGCCACGATGGGTACTGTATTCATATAAACTCTGGGCATTTCCGGATAAAAGCGGTCCACCACATCATAGTTGGCAGTACCCAACGATAGCAGAACCAGCACCGACAGCATCAGGGAGCCCGACGGCGGCAAGATCTACTATGGCATCGCCATGCCCTGAGACCTCTGGACGTTCGGAAGCCGGAAAGGGTCGGCTGCATACGCAGGTTGCTCCGTCCTTCTGCAATTGTAAAACGCAGAACGATCTCCCGAAATCCTCAACGCCACAGCTTGAACGTCCACACCGTCATCACCAGGACCATATGAATTCTCGAATGTAATATCTCTTGCTCAGTTAACATTCAGATGCCCCTCCTCACAACACAGGTTCAGATCTAGCTCCGATACCATGATAAAAACAACTAAATCATACAATTACAGAAACTCAATCATATATTATGCACAAATGGTGTATGTGCAAAAGCACTCACACACAAATTTACATTCAGATTACTCTATTAAATAGAGTTTATGAGATCCAACTTATTCCCAAATTAGATAGAGAGGTTGAGAGAATTTCTCAACCATCACAAACCAACTTCTTAATTATGAAATGTAAGCATTAACTCCAACATTACATATGACTAGCTACCAAACCTCTTTTTTTATTATTTACTAATAATATTTACATAATTAACATATTCTTTAAATACCTAATAATTATATTGTTATTATCTTCTAATAAATCAAACAATAATTTATTATTTTCATATTCGATATCACATGATGCTACTTTTACTATTGATCATGTATTGTCTTTGCCCAATTCATTAATGTATTGAATACAAATAAGTAAAATAATATGCGAGGAAAGAACAACTTTGCAAAATGTTTTGGTATAAATTCCACTAAACATTCCTTCATTATTTATGAACATGGCAATGGCTTTCGTGTTAACTTAGAAGCAACTCAGACTATCTCATAACCCTCCTCGAAAGGTATTTTCTATCAAAAAGATTCATGAAACAAATAAAAAATTGAATGAAGCAAACAATGTTGTTGATTAGAGAAGGAAACGAATTTTTAGTGTTATATTTTTATAAAAATAAATTTATAAACTAATTAACATTTTTCATTTCTTTTGAGATGTATGTTACTAATCATAATTTATTAAATACTTAATAATTTTAAATAGAACTATTAGAATTGAATAGTGCAGCTATATAAATTAAATAGTTGATAAATGTTTGTAGACATCAATCCATAATAGAGATGTATCATAGTACATTTCAAATTGTCTTGATTTAAAAAAAAATCATTAAAATTAACTAATTTGTAAATGTTATTATTATTTTTTTTTATTATATGTTTAGACTAACCTACATACCCACGGGGGATTTGAACCGGTGACCTATAGCAAGGAGTGCCTTAACAGAGCACCCAATCACTATCAATCCAAAGCGCCATGGGCTGTAAATTTTATTATTATTATTATTATTATTTGTAAGAAGAATTAAGATATTATTTAATCCTATATACCTTTAAAATGACATGTAACAAGATTTTTAAACATAGCGATTCATTCCTAATGAAGATTTTTTGCTATAAACAACTTATCTTAGAATAACATGTACCAATAGTATATGTAAATAAGTTATGACAAAATACAATGCACCAATAACATAACTTGCCAAAAAAACCTTTTTTTCCTATAAACAACTTATGTTAGAATACCACGGACCAATACCATAGCTTGCCAAAAAACCAAAGAAACATAACCCCCTCGTTCTAGATATATAATTAAAACTATCATTTAATTTTAAAACATTTTTTATATTATATTGAAAAGCAAAAAAAATAACTATCTTTAAAATAAATCTTAACCCTTTATTAAACTTTTTTATTTATTTACTTACTCATGATATTTAGATATTAAATATATCCTTTTAAAATCTAATACTTATATCGTTATTGTCTTTTCTAATGAAGCAATCCATACTAAAGTAATTTCATATTAGTTATCACATAATGCTACTTTTAAGATTTTTACAATTTATTATGTTGTCTTTTCCCAATTCATTTTGCCTAATGAGTAAAAATATAAAATAATAAGTGAGGAAATAACAATTTTGAAAAATGTCGATATTAGTTAATTTTCACAAAACATTCCTCCATTATTTACAAACATGGGAATGGAATTAACTTAGAAACAACCAAGACTATCTCTTAACCCGTGAGAGGTATTTTCTATAAAAAAGTTTCATGAAATAAATAAAATTAATGAGGCTAAGAATGTCACTGCTTATAGAAGAAATGCATTTTTACAATTAATAAAATGAATTTTACTAAGTAATTTACACTCTTCATTTCTTTTTCATTGTATTTATATATCTAATTTATTAATATGCTTAATGATTTTAAGCACAACTACTAGTATTAAATAATTCAACTATATAGAGCAAATGGTTGATTAATATTTACAGACATCAATTCATATAGAAATGTATCGTAGTACATTTCAAATTATTAAAATTTAAAAAGTCATAAAAATTAATTGGTTTGTAAATTTATTTATTTATTATTATTATTAATTATTATATTCATCATCGAGGATTCTTGACTTGTAAATAAGAGATGTTAGAATATCATGGACCAATACTATAGCTTATAAATAATACATGTCGAAAAAACCGTATCCCACTCTCTCTACATGATCATAATTATAATTATAATTAATGTTAAAGCAATTTTAAAATTAGATTGAAAAGCAAAAAGAGAATGACTATCTTTAAAATAAATCTTAACATTCTATTCTAACTACTACTAAAAATAATATTATTATGAGCATACCATCCATCATTTAATTATCAATAACTAAAATAAAACGCTAAAAACCATAATTCAAAATAATCGCATCTCTCAACATAAAAAAAAAGTAAATGAAAAATAATATATACTCAATATTTATTTTAACCATTTTTAACCCTTTAAATGGTTACATTTTTCCAATATTGTTTGTTCATAAACTCATTTTGAAAGTGTCTCAAATAATGGATACATTATTGAGCGAAGAGGTTCATTGTAGATCCCAGTATGAGAAAGATGTATAAGTTTGTATGTTCTTTACCCTTTGAAATAGAAAATAAATAAAAAATAAAAAATAATGTTCTAAATAGAGAATTAATTAGAAATAAAAGAAAAGTTGTGAGTAATTATAAGTAATTAAAAAATCTGAGTAAATTATGTTCTAAATAGAAAAATAATTAGAAAAGTAATTAGAAATAAAAGAAAAATGTGTAAGTAGTTAGAAATAATTAAAAAAATGAGTAAATTAGGTTCTAAATAGAGAATTATGACTCAAATTATGTTTAAATAGAAAAGTAATTAGAAGTAAAAAATAAATGCAAGTAAGATGTTTAAATCTTATAATTTGGTTACTGATAAAATATTATAATAGGAACTAATATTGACATATACTTAAAAATATGTTAATAATAAAAAACTATTTTAATTTGGTCATAAATGTGAGGATTTTACATGTTACGTAAAATATTTTAATGTCAATTGACTATCTCTGATATATTATTTAAAACAATTATGTATATATCGTGAAAAAAATAAGTTTTATGGTTAAAATGTTTATTTGGTCCTATATATACTCTATTTAGCATTCAAAAATACAATTCCAACAACTAAAAATAACACGTTATATTTTACATTCTAAAAAAATTTACACTTCAAAAAGTTTACTCTTAAATTGGTATTTAAAATAAATCTATGCTGATAAAATTATACTCACCCCACCAAATTAATTATATTCATATATGTTACTTATTCTTTCACATGAATAACTCAGAGTACCATATTCATATATATTTATATATATGAAGAAACATATCTCTAACTATCTATGCATATTGCAACTTTGACTTTCCATCTATGGAAGTCAGTTTGACACTGGAATCAAAGCATTAAATCAAACATCCCAAGCCAGTCACACATTACTATTCCTCGCTGTGTGCACGCATTCAACCCACAAAGTTCTCTACCGTCTGCTCTACGGATGAAGGATCTGTCAATGGTCGACGTTACAATTGATTTGATTTCAATTCAATAACTAGATTGATTGACCATCTAATACCTAAAAAAATCGTGTCGGCTTCCGCTCTTCCCCCTGTCCGTCTTGTATTTATAGAAATAGATGACGTCTCCGTGTGAGTAAGAGTAATGTATTGTATGCATCCACCAAATATTTGATCTGCAATTACAAATCCCCTTTTCATAACTCTAATTATCGACGATCAATAATTTAACCGAACCCATCAATCAGCTGAAGATTCATTTATTAAAGCGATGATGTCATTCACGGGAAAATGATAACGGATGTGTTTGTTGAATCGCAGGTTTTTTGGAAATTTTTCTGGTGGGTTTTTCTGGTCAAAATTTGGCAGCAATTTATTGAAATCTCAAGTTTGATAGCTAATTTCTGCACAATCAAAATGTCCAAAGGTTTTTTCCGGATAGTGAATCCAAATATACAGTTAAAAAAACCATTTTAAATAATACAAATCAAAATTTAACTTCAATTTTTTCCGCCAAATTCCATCACTGGAATCTCCAAAAAATCCCACTAAAAACAACTCCTTTATTATTCTAGTTACCCTACTTATGTGCAGGTTGTTTAGGCGGGCCCCTTACATGGCGATTCCTATTTCCACCACAAAATTTTAATTAATGCCCCCTGACATGTGGGGGAGATAAAGAAATATAGCGCTCGCCGGTTTTTTTTTGTCCTCTCCAGTCATGACTGGGGAGGACAAAAAAAAACCGCTATATTTCTTTGGAGTTGTCTATAATGCAACTTTTTGGAGATTCCGGTGACGGAATCCGGCGGAAGAAATGAGGTTAAATCTTGATTTTTAGCAGTTAAAATGGATTTTTCACTGCATATTTGGATTCAGCGCCCATGGGAGCCATTGATTGTGCAGAAACTAGCGATCAAACTTGAGATTCCAATGAATTGCTGCCGGATTTTGACCGGGAAAATCTGCCCGAAAAGCTTTCAAAAAGTCGCGTTATAGACTACTGCTATTTCTTTATCTCCCCCACATGTCAGGGGGCATTAATTAAAATTTTGTGGTAGAAATAGGAATTTCCCCCTTACATTTGGTTGTTGCTGCTTCTAGGTGCCCTCCAGCTGCACCTCAGTGCCCAATAAATGGTCCAATTCCAGCTGCACCTCAGTGCCCAATAAATGCTCCAATTCCTCGATGTTGCACTGCAAATTCGAAGGAGAAGGAGCAAGTTATGTCCAATTGCAAGGCAGAGCTATTGAGGAATTATGAGAGATCCATTGATGCTGGAAACCACGCGTCAGCAGATCATATTAATATCGCAGTCGGAGTACGGTTTCCCATTTAGTAGCTCCTCACACTCAATCCTTAATGTACCAGGGAATTAATTGGCTCTTGAAGCAAGGACAGATTCTCGCTGCACACGGATCCCTTCCCTCTAATTTTTGTTTTTCGTTTTTTTTTTCTTTTCATCCCTTCCCTCTGTTCATACATATAGATGTTAGTGTTGTTATAGGATCTCACGCTAATCATTAGCAAGAATAAATATCATTTTATGTATATCCATTCATTATTTCATAGCATTAATAAAAATCATAATGGGAGCAACACATCAAATCATTTATATTCATGCTTTTGTTAATCGATCACTTTGAGGTGACTGCTTCGTGGATATCATCACAACTATTGGCTTGAGTTGTCATTGTTACTCAGCAATCAAGCCAGTCACCATGTCCCAAGTCCTTCATACTAATATAATGCTTATTCCTCTACTCATGCATCAACAACAAGATAACACCATATGCGCCTTCACCGCCTTAATGAATGACATCATAGGCCTTCCGTCGCCTTAATGAAAATTGCTACCTATAAATGCTCTAGTTGTCCATTGAGAAGAGAGTAAGAAGGGAAATTTAATATTTAATGATATTCGAAGATAAAGTTGTATTCCATTTTTTAGAATCGTCCTTTGTGGCTTTGGTCTATGTGAATGGAGGATAATAAGAAAGATGAGTTGAACGTTATGAATTTTGTAATACTATAATAACAAATATTCATATATTTGTTTTACAATATTTACATACATTATAATAACAAATATTCATAAATTTGTTTATGATATTTACATACATTATAGTTCAAGTTCAAGATTGTAGAAACAAAATATATATGCTATTTCTTTATTCATATATAAAAAAAAAAAATAAAAAAATTATCAAATATATATACCAATTTAGTGACTCATTTGAAAATGTTATTAATAATTTATATACTTAATATCAATTATTAATATTTGTGCCTGAAATCTCATTTCTTCACACAATATTTTAAGATTTTTAGCAATGAGATTCATTTTTCCCTCAAATGTTTATTAGAATATTGACATCATGATATGAAGTAAAGATGAATAATAAAGATTTCTATGTGAAAGTCAAGGTTCTATTCACTATAGGCATAAAAATAACTATGTTTATTTCTTTAGTCTAGCACCAAAAGAATATTCTTAAAATTGTAAAACATCCACATATGAAATAATACATATCAATCAAATCACAATTTAGTTAAGCTAGAATCCAAAAGAGAAATTAAGAAATTTGATTTGTCACATGACATTGATTTTGACACAATTGAGTTTGATATATTCTTGACATTTTTTATTGGCTGTGCATTGGTAACTCTCTAGCATGAAGTAGAAAAAATTCTCTTTCAATTGCTACATTAGAGTTTATCAATGATATATTTCGAGTATTAATCCCTTTTCATAGATACATTTATCAAGGCTACAATATAGCCTAATATGTAAGACAATTACTTATAACCATAAATTCCTTATGCCACTTTCGTGCTTTTCTATATGTTCTCTATATGTGTTCTACGAATGTACACTCTCTTCATAGTTAATATTATAATTAGGTTCAACGCTATTTGAAACTCTAGTCTATTAATCACTTCAAATCCAAAAGGTGTGATCCTCCTCTACTTGTCCCCCTATTTATTATGTATTTATAGATAATCCATGCATGTGTGATTTATTATGTGCATACAAGAAATTTTTTAACTAGATTTCAAATAGGCCATAAGTTATGCTTTCATAACTCTGATTATCTAAAATATTCACTAGCAATAAATTTTTCCATTAATTAATGCATTAAGGATTTATTCTCTATATTAGAGGTTTCTAAAAGCATAAGATTAAATAGTGTGATGCCATTTGCCATGAAAATGAACAGTAATGTACATTTGTCCTTGGTTATTTCTCTCATGTTGTTTATGATGATGTTATTATTTATGGAAGCTCCCTTATTTATGGTTACAAGGACTATAAATGATTCTCCTATTTGTGTTGGACATAGTGTTGTTATTGATGAAAACATATGTCATTGATGTCAAACTAGAAGTCAAATGAATCTATAGATGACATGGTTTGAGTGTCTTCTACCAAATAATTTTGATATCTTGACAACATCACACTAAATTGGGGTTAGCATGACTTGAAATATATTGAGTTTTTGTAGAATTTATGGTGTTTGAAAGGGGCTATGGATGGAATTGTTGGAGAGTCATGTCCATGAACTTTTTGATAGAATATCAGACTTGGTCAAATTCTCCAAGATAAGGAGATGTGACAGTTTGAAGTTGACCACTACAATGAGGGAAAAACACCACATGGCATTGTGATTGGATAGTTTGGTTAGTCAATTAGATGGTTCTTGACTAAAAAGTGGCCTATTTAGGACACGCCACCTATAAAGGGTGATATCATGATGGGATCAACATCATATTTTCCATGGACCCTAGGACTAGGTCACATAGTGAGAGCACATGGAGATTCCTCAACCTGTGATGCACATCAAACCTCAAATTTGTGTTAGCTTCAAGTAATATAATCTTCTCTCACACTTATGTATAGGAAGGTATTAAATTTAATGTGGCTTTTTTTTTATCATTGAAGGACCTATACAATGAGAGACATCAAGAAGTGACTTGTTTTTGTTGTGTTTTTCGCCTAAGGAATCATTCTCTATTTTCATGATGGATCAATGTAGGATGTGAGCATAGGTTGTGAGCCTTGTGTGTTGGTCAATGGAAGGCATAAGTTCACTCTCTCTATTCTTTTGTTCCCCGAAAGGAAAAGGTAATAAGCTCTAATGCATTACTTTCTCGTAGGAATAAGCCATACACTATGTTTTGTTGGTTTTTGATATGAATAGGTTTTGTTCTTTGTAGATTGGTGGCTATCCCAAGGGATGGGTCATTATATCTATTGATTTTTAGAAGGTTCAAGGTTTTTCTCTCTATTTTGATTGATTTCCCAAAGGCACATATCATGTTGTCTATTGCTTTGACAATAATTGTGCTGTCCATTGGCTGCCCAAAGGCCAAAATGGTTTTGACAGTTCTTGAGTTGGAGGTTATATGTTTGAATTTAATCAACATAATGTTTTTTCTTTCAATTTTTTTTTTTTTTTTACACAAAATACATTTTTGTCAAAGATTTACACAGACAAGAAAGGATAATTTTGTAGAAAGGATGGCAGGAAAAGTTCATTTCCTACAACATTCACTGAAAGGGTCATTTTGTTGAGTAGTTAATTGACTTTATGGTTTTATATGGCTTTTGGGATGATTTTCAAACCAAATTAGATTTTGCAAAGGAGAAATTACCAAAAATCAATTGTGATCTTTCTAGGTGTTAGGAAGAATCAGAACATACATTCATGATGTTACAAAGCTATATTTTTCATTTTGGGGCTTATAAATTTTTTTAGGGTTTATGAGTAGATTTTGTATGTATGAAAAAAATGTTATCTCAAAAACGTGTTATTGTACTAGATTGTTGAATAGGTTGTTGTGATGAATAGGTTGGTTGATGAATAGGGTATGACAACACTAGCAGTAACTTGATGAGAAGTTGATGGTAACTTAATGAACAAGGTTGTAGCAGTAGTGGTATGATATGTTTCTGAAGACTTACATCATTTGTGGTGCTTGTTGATATAGCCCAAAATATTGTGAAAAATGGGGCGCAACAGATTGAAAAAGGATGTGAGTACTTGAATTGAGGTTGGTACCTTAATCGTGTTTCTTCCTACACCATTAAGAGGTTGGTTCCTTAATCTAGTTACTTCCTACAACAATTGGAGGTTTGTGCCCTAATAAGGTTGTCGCCTATAGTATGTCAATGCTTGCATCATTTCAAGGTCAGTGCCTCAATTATGTAGAAAATAATAACACAAAAACATAAGAGGAGACAGATCAATGACTAGATAATAAGCCACTTTTACAAGGGAACCTCCCCTTAGATGCCATAAATAAGCAATTCTTGGATGATTCAAATGACAAGACCTCCTTGGTATATATAGGAGTCTTAAGGTTCAAAATATAATCAGGTCCTACATGACAATAATAATGTAAGCGAAAAATAATAGCAATAATAGACTTCTATGGGGCATAAGAATAATAGTATGTGGGATACACTATAATTATAGGGACCTGACATGCCCCTCTACTTCAAAATGGGTTTTCCTCAATGCTTGAGTAGCACTAGTTGCTTTTGTATAAAATAATCACCCCCCCATGTTGAATCTCTAGCAATTAATTTCTTCAACTTAATGAGATACTCTAAAATTGATATATTTTGTAACTTTCAAATTCTTGTTTTTGTGATTGCTTCAGGCTCCAATATGATTTTTTCTTCCATGTAACTTCTACTAATATTATTTGAATTAGTATATTGTCACCTATAAACTTTTTTAACTATGAAACACAGAAATTTGTGCATACTCACGAACATGCAAGTAGCTCCACTTTGTATGTCATAATACCAATATTTTGGAACACCTTGTAATGACCATATAAATTGGGTGATAAGTTATTATACTTCTTAGCTTGCCTTAGGGTGAAATCGCTATAAAAATACCCCATCATCCAAATCAAAAGTGCTTTCATTGCAATGGTGATTTTCCTATTCTTTCATTCGATTCTACACCATAATTAGGTTATCCTTTAAGAGTTGGAGAAATTGTTGTTGATTCTCATTGTGATCTTCCACTACTTGAACCTTAGAGTTATCTTTTAAAAATGATGTGATCGATAGTGGATGTTACCCATAAAGTGTCATAAATGGGGTCATTTTTGATGTGGTATGGAAGGAAGTTCTACACCACCATTTTGCTAGAGATAACCACTTTTCCCATTGTGTTTATTTATCACATACAAACCAATGAATATATCCTCCCAAACATTTGTTCATTATCTCAGTAGTCCCATCATATTAATGATGATAAGATTAGCTATGAGCTAATTGAGTACCAATGCAAGAAAATATTTCTATCTGATTTTTTTTGGTGAAAACAGGATCCATGCCACTTGTAATCTTTGGTTTTTCATGTAGCATTTGAACTATTTCCATAGATGTAGTAGCTACTATACCGACTTTAAAAGGATGAGATAATGCACAAAATTATGCATACTTGATAAGTCTATCAATTAACACCATGATGACACTCTTTCCTTCAAACTTGGGTAAACATGTGATAAAATCCATTTATACCTCCTCCCAATGCTAACTTGGAGTGGCTAATGGTTGTAAACGGCCCAGGGTCTTAATTGTCTCAACTTTATTTTGTTGGAAAACCAAAAATTCTAACAGAAACCTCTAAATATGAGATTTAAGGCTACCTAAAAAAAATACTTCTTGACCTTGTGGTAATTTTTTAAAAGTACTAAATGCCATTCTATATGAGATATGTGTAATTTAAAAATAACCCTTTGTTTGAGTTGGGAGTTCTCACATATATATAAGCAATATTTGTACCACAGTGAATCATTTTTCCAGATAAATGTATAAGATGCACTCGGATCTTTCTACAACTTTTGCATGAGTTTCCACACCTCGTCATCATTATTTAATCCATACCTTTCTTTAGTTATCCAGCAAGTTATATAATAGAAATGACATAGCAAAATATCTTTACGTCCTCATCCTTTCATGATAGTACATTATCAACAACATTTGTATTCCCGTTTTTGTGGATGATATCAAAGTCATAACTAAACATCCTTGTGACCCATTTTCTATTCTCCTCAGGATAAACTTTGTTCCAATAAGTATTTAAGAATATTATGATCCAAGTTTACCTTGAAGTCTCTTCCAATAAGTATTTAAGGGCACAATTTCTTTATGGCATGTAGTATTGTCAACATTTCCTTCACATAAATAGGTTTTTGTAAATACTTTCCATTTATTGGATGAATTTCAAAAGCAATGGGTCTTCATTTTTACATTAAAATAACACTAATTCCATTTCCTTGGGCATCATATTCCATAATAAAGGTTTTCTTGAAGTCTGGTGTAGCTAAGACCAGAGCTTGGTACATTCCCTATTTAAGATGTTCAAAGGACTTAGTTGGTTCTAGAGTCCAAAAAAAATTCATTTTTCATCAATAATGTTGTGAGAGACATTGTTATTTTCACATAATTCTTAATAAAATTGCAATAATACCCTACTAATTTGGGAAAGCCTCGAATATGCCTAAGGTTTATGGGGATTTTCAATTCCTTGATGACTTTAATGTTTTAGTGTCTACCTTAATGCACCCATGATATACAATATGACCCAAATATTCCACTTCTTGTACCCCAAAGAAACATTTGGAGGGTTTTTCATATAATTGTTTCTCCTCCAATAATTTGAGCACCCTATCAATAGGTTGAACATGATATTTCCAAGAGTTGTAGTAGATTAGTATACCATCAAAGAATATTAACACAAATTTTCTAAGAAAGTGTTTGAAAGTGGAATTCGTCAAACCATGAAATGTGGTTTTAGAAAATCTAAACGTAAGAAATATTTTCTTACATTGATATCTACTTGTGATATTCTTATACTTTTATTATCTTCTCTTTATGTTATTCATTCATCTTAGTTTAATGTAGACTCCTCCATGCTCGTGCCTTTCCATGTTGTTGGCCACTTCACATATTTTTTTTCAACGCTGCTATATTTCTATACACAAGTGGTTCACACACATGTCCTCCAATGTAGGCATTCACAAATCCATGGATCTATGCAGGGATTCACACCAACAAGTTCCACATGACCAAATATCTTCCAGGCTCAACGATACTTGTAGGTTCCATGTGACAATTGCAACAATTGCGATGATTAATAGTAGGTTCCTCACCATGCTATACAGATATGTCTGCTGGATCCTTTTCCATCACTTCAATGCAGAGACTATAAAAATGATTGTTGCACAAAGAAATTAATTTTCCTTACTAATACTTTTCTTTGGCATTGTCGCTCGAAATTACACACATCAAAAGCATCAATACGATCACCATATATTCAAGAGATCAATAGAAAACAAACTAAAGGTGGCTTTACACATGTGAAAACAATGAAACTGGGGATTTAAGTAAATTCCAAAGCTCAATGATAAGCCTAAAGAAAAATCATTTTACGTGGTTGAGGGATGGCATGAGCTATCGGAAAAGGTAGTAGCATGTGAGCTGAAAATCTCCTCTTGGATTGAAGCCAAACAAAATGAATTCTTTTAATTTTTCAAAGAGGTAAAGAAAATACATTCTTCTACTTTTTCAATGAGGAAAAGAAAATAAATTCTTTTACTTTTGCAAAGAGCCTTTGCAATAATACATATAAAGCATATATCCAAGGAAAAAAAAGCTTAATAAGGAACAGAAAAATTACATAAAATATGCAAGAGCTTACACACAATTTCTTAAGTATCTTGCACACAATTTCTTAAGTATCTTGCAAATAGAGAGAAACAAGCATAGAATAAGCTTGTTTCCTAAACTAACTTAGTTATAGGTCACTTTCCCATTTACATTGAATGTATTTCTAACAAAACTCCTAAAAAATTTCCTAATTTAATTTCTAAAAAACCACCCTTTTCTAGTTTTCATATATATTATAACAAATAGATATACTAAAAGGACTCAATAACTCTAAATAATTAGATATTAATTTATGTACTTTGAATCATATATTTAACAATTCTTTTCAAATTTTGTATATATATAGATATATATTTTTAAAGCAATTTTTAAATAAATTGAAAAAGAAAAACTATATGGTGATTACAACTAAAATATTGTACACTTTAGTCAACATTAAATTTGTATCATCATCATGAATAAAATTTAAATTATTAAATCATTATTCAAAAATAAATATATATATTTAAAAAAAAACATATTTTATTCCTTTCCTATTTTAATAATTTAAATGACTGCATTTTTCTAATATTGTTTTCCCATTACCCTACATTAAAAGTGATTCCAATGATGGATAAAGATCTATACTACTACCACCACCTCCCCCCAAAAAAAACAATCATATACATCTACTTTTCCCTACATATTAAATCTGAATCGCCATGTTCCAATTTGTGTATACTTAGAAATTTGTGTCTAGATCAAGAAAATATTTCTAACTATTTGTCTATGGGTCTAGAAACATATTTCTAACTACTTGTCTATGCTTCTAGAAACATATTTCTCACTATTTATCTATGTTGGTCCAATTTGTGTATTTCTAGAAACATATTCCTAATTGTCGATCCATACTGCAGGCTTTTCTTTCCATATGTGGTAGTTAGTTTGACACAGGAGATGAATCAAACAGTCTCAAAGGATAAGTCAAACATCCCAAGCTAGTCACACATTACTATTCGTCATTGTGCATGCATTCAACCCACAAATTTCTCTCCCATCTTCTCTATGAATGAAGTACATGTCAATGGTGTATGTTACTATTAATTTGAATATAATTCAATAACTAAAAGAATTGAGCATCTAACATCTAAAGGAATTGTGTAATTTATAGAATAGACTATCTCTTTGTGTGAGTAAGGGTAATGTATTGTATGCATCCACCAAATATTTTATCTGCAACTACAAATCACATTTTCATAACTCTCATTACCAACCATTAATTATTTAACCGTTCAATTAGCTAAAGATTCATTTATTAAAAAGATGATGCCATTCCCTAGGAAAATGATAACTCATGTGTCTCTTATTCTAGTTTCCCTACTTATGTAGATGTTGTCGTTTAAGGCATACACCTTACATGTGGTTTCTATTGCTTCTATGTTCCCTCCAATTGCACCTTAACACCTTAGTGCCGAATCAATTATCATTGTCAACCTTTGAAATGGGAAGTGTCTACCAAGGTGGAGGAATTGTTCGGACAGTCAAATGTGGTAGGAATCGAGGGAAAAAGATATTAAGAAATCTTGTAGCAGTAGTGTTTTAATGAAATTTTTGTTGGAAATGAATTCAACAAAAAAAATTCCTTCGGGCACCGAAAATCTTGAAGTTTGACAGCTATAAGATGGTTTTAAAAAAATCCCTCCCAAGTTTTATGAAAATCTTGCCAGAATTTCCACGATTTTCAAAGAAAAAAATAGTCTAATTAAACTACGACCTTTAAATGTACTAGAAAATTAATTGTCTCTTCAAGTAAGGATAGTTTCTCACACCATAGGGATCCCTTCACTCTATGCATATGTATAAATGTTGCTCGAGGGCCCATATTGTTATTATAGGATTTCACGTTAATCATTCACATGAATAAATATCACTATCATATATCCATTCATCATTTCATAACATTAAATATAAAATAGTTTGAACTCTTTTAGCAACACATAAAATCATTTATATTCTTGCTTTTGTTAACTGATCACTTTGAGGTGATTTTCCTCTTGGACATAATCACAACTCTAGACTTGTCATTGCTACTTGTCAAGCTAGTCACCGTGTTCGAAGTCCTTCATAGTAATATAATGTTTATTCCTCCATTGAGGCATCAATAACAATGTGACATCATAGATGCCATCCATGACGTTAATGAATGACATCATATGCCTTCCATCGCCTTAATGAAAATTACTACTTGTAGATTTTAAAATTGTCTATCAAGGTGAGAGTAGCAAGGGAAATTTAATGTTATGGTTGAGTTAATGAGGAATTACCAAATTTCCACTAAATATTAGAAACATGCAATAATGATTAGAAAATTGCATTAATAGATCATATTAATGTACTAGTTGTTGCACTAAAAAATCAAAAGAGAAGCAACAAGTGAATGCTAATGGCAACGCAGAGTTACTCAGGAATTATGACAGCTCCGTTGATGCTAAAAAGCACGCATCAACACATCATATTCACATTGTAGTCGAAGGAGGCTGGTTTCATAATTGAATAGATGCTCACACTCAATCCTTTAAATGTAGTAGGAAATTAATTGGCTCATAAACCAAGGACAATTTCTCGTACCACACGGATCACCTCTTCTCTTTCTTTTTTTTTATCCCTTCCCCCTGTGCATACATATAGATGTTTCTTGTGGACCCATTTTCATTTTTCTATTTTTATTTCATGTAGGTATAGTATTATTATTATAGGATTTAATGCTAAACATTCACAAGAATTAAATATCATTTTATATATATCCATTCATCATTTCATAGCATTAAATATAAAAATTGTTTGAACTGTTTTAGAAAGACATAGAATCATTTATATTCTTGCCTTTGTTAATGGATAACCTTGAGGTGATTTTCCTCGTGGACATCATCACAACTTTTTACTGGGCATTGTTTCTTGTTAAGCCAGTGACCATGCTCGAAGTCCTTCATGGTAATATAGTGTGTATTCCTCCACTTATTCATCAACAACAAAATGACATCATATGTACCATCCACCACCTTAATAAAAGAGATCATATGCCATCCATCACCTTAGTGAAAAGTGCTACTTATAGATGTTATAAATGTCTCTCAAGAGGAGAGTAGCAAGGGAAAATTAATGTACAATGAGATCGAAAAATATATATGTATTAAATTTTTGAAAATTGTCCTTAGTGGCTTTAGTCCATGTGAATGGAGGATAACAATAGAGATGGTGTAAAGTTCATGAATTATGTAATTCTATAACAGTAAACATAATGTTATATAAACAAGGAATTCATACATTTGACTCACAATATTTACATACACTATAGTTCAAGCATTGTAGAAACAAAATACACATGCTCTTCTTATGCCTGGTAAAAAATAAGATTCCCATCAATATATATAACAAGTTAAAAATTCATGTGAGCATGGAAATTTTCATTAATCACTTATATAATTAATTCTAGGAAGGTGTTTTTATTTCAAACCCCAGTTGATGAATCCATGTTGACTTTTTTATTTGTTTTAAATGGATAGGTGGGATTAAATCTAGCAAAAATATTACTTGAATATGCTTTTCCTGAGTTCTTAATCAATGACTATGGTGGGAGGGAGCACGAAGGGTTGAAAAATATGTTTGGAAGTGAATTAATGAATATTTCAATATATAAATTTAAATGATTTCACTCTGTACTCTATTCATTTTCCCATGTCAACCTAGATTCAAAAGAGATGCCACTAGCCTCCTCAATATTCCATGGGTGCTACATAAGTGTATCGTGTGCATAGATCAACTTCGTTGCACCATCCCTCAAAGAAATTGTTAACGTACTTGCAAATTTGTTATATCGTCTATCAAAGTAATCATTAATGGCTTCGCTGTGTGTTTAGAGTCATGAAATGGAGAAGCATTGCAGCTTTAGAATAATCCCAACTGTTAGAGTCAAAAAAAATTTCTTTCAATTACGATGTTAGTGTTTGTCAATGGAATATTTACAATATTAATCACTTTTCAGATATACATTGATCAAGGCTTCTATATAACTCAATATTTAACATAATTATTTTTAAGCATAAATGCGTTTATGCCACTTTTGAGATTTTATATATGCTCTCTATATGTGTTCTATGAGTGGACACTCTCTTCATCGTCAATATTATAATTATGTTGGACTCTATTTGAAATTATAGTCATTTAATCAGTTTAAATCCAAAAGGTGTGGTCTTATAGTACTCATCCCTCTATTTATTACTTATTTATAGAGAATTTTTGCATGTGAGTGATTTATTATGTTCATGTAAGAAATTGTTCAACTAGATGTCAAATAAACCATAAGTTACATTTCCATAACTCTTATTATATAAGATATTTATTAGCCATCATTTTCTTCATTAATCAATGCACTAAAGCTTCATTCCCTCTATTAGAGGATTACAAAATCATCGTTTTAAAATTTGTGATTCCATTTCCCATGAAAACAAATAGTAATGTACATTTGTCCTTGGTTATTGCTCTCATGTTGGATATCATGATGTTGCTATTTATGGAAGCTCTAATATCTATGGTTAGAACGACTATAAATGATTATCCTAATTGTGTTGGACATGGTGTTGTCATTGATGGCAATCTATGTTGTTTATGTCAAAGTGGAAGTCAAATGAAGCTATAGAGGGTGTTTTGGAGAATTTGGTATCTACACTTAAATACTAATTCCCTAGATAAGTAGCCATATCTAGAACAACAATTTAAAGCACTTTAGAATTTTCTATAAGGAATAGATAAGACAAAGAAGATTAGAAGACCTACTTGTAGTTCCACTTTCCTCTTTCCTCCTTTGTATCGATCTTGTCACTCCTTCCCATACTTAACATCCTTCAGAAGTACCTGTAAACAACAACATAAGACATAACCAATCAAAGAAAAAGATCTATTGAGTACAAGTGAATGGAATCAGATACATTTCACACATATAAGCATCATATGAGAATATAAACATATGGAAAAAGGTTCAAATACTTTATTGAATAGAAGAAGGAATTACAACCATTGTGTTTGATTCAAAGTCATTCCTCCAGCTTGGATGTCATCCACATCACATCAAAAACATGAAAAGTTTGTAGCATTATAGTACTTGCTTCAAAGCCAATTCTCATAGCAACATTATCTCCTTACAATTCAACATAGTCCAGCCCCTATTCACTTAAATGAGTGGTCAATATATAGGGAAATGAAGGAGGTTATGTCATAAATGGTGGTATTGAATGGCCTTCCATACTTAGAATTAGTTCCATGGAGGAAGGGATGAGAGGACATGATGCATCTTAACTCATTCCTCATCCATTTTCGAGCTCATAAGAGATGCTAAGTGAGGGAACCTTCTAGATGAATCCAAAAGATAAAAATATTCCCTAAACCCTATGTGAATTTCGCTCAATCTCACCTACTGTAGATGAATGAAGGCCTAACTTCTCTACATGTTAGGAAATTATATATTATGTAGTAATGGAACACATAAAATATTGTAGAAATATAAACACAGAAAACGCATAAAACAAGAGAGGCACAGATATATGTGGTTCACCCAGCTTGGGCAACATCCATGGAGAAAAACCCAATCCTTCTTTTCTTATATTATCTAGAAAACTGAAGAGATACAACCTACAATAGATCCATTGTAACACCCTCTTCGCTCTCAATCTCCTCTTTCTTCCTCACTCAGAATACAGATCTACATAGACATAATACAATTCCCTCATATATAGCGAGGTGTTTCCTTCTAGTGCAAAAAACCCTAAATTAAACATAACTTCTACCATTAGATGATTTTCCTAATGAACAGCCTAGATTAACTACAAAATTACAACATTTTACATGGCCATTTTACATTTATTCTTAGCTTCAAGAGCACTACCCCCGAACCCCCGCCGAGCACTGTTAGCCCATGGACCCCCCAGCTAGGGGAGGTTAGCCCCCCTAGATCCCTACAGGGGGGACAAGTCCCCCCTCCATGCCACCATGTGGAGGGGTGTACAATCTTCCTAGTGTATACATCTGGTTGAAACCTTTGAATACAGAAGATAATCGGGCTCCACACCCAACAATCTCCCACTTGGAGACTGATTATAGCAACTCCACCGCTTCTTCATTTGCTAGAAAATGACTCCACTTTGGACCTAGCTATTTCTCATCTTCTTCATCATACTTGAAGATGAATTGAATATGAGCAGATTCTCAGTTTCTCCCTGGTTACAACCTTTGTTAACATATCTGTAGAATTTTGGCTACTGTGTATCTTTTCCAGCTTCAACTGTCCATCTTCCAATGTTGATCGTATGAAATGGTACTTGAGCTATATATGTTTAATCATGGAATGTAATGTAGAGTTCTTTGCAATATGTATGACACTCTGGTTGTCACTGTATAACCTACCCAACTACAACTTCTTACCCAATTCATCCAGAAACCTTTGTAACCAAATAATTTCTTTACTAGCCTCTATAGCAACAACATACTCTGCTTCTATTGTTGAAAGTGCAACAACACTTTGGATTTTTGAAACCCAACTGATAGCTATTCCACCTACAGTAAATACATATCCTGTAGTTCTCCTCCTATTATCTCTGTCACCTGCCATATCTACATCAACATATCCCTATAGAGCAATGTTTAAACCACCAAAGCATAATGCTTGATTTGTGGTACCTCTTAGAAACCTGAGAATAGACTTCACCACCATCCAATGTTCTTTTCCTAGATTGTTCATGTTCCTACTTACAACTCCCATTGCATGTGCAATATCAGGCCTTGTGCATACCATTGCATACATTAAGCTTCCAACTGTTGATGCATATGGAACTTTAGACATATGAGCCATTACTTCCTGAGTCTTGGGACACACCTCCTTACTTAATTTGAAATGGCTAGCCAAAGGTATACCAACTAGTTTTACATTCTACTTATTAAACCTTTTCAACACCTTTTCTATGTATTCACTTTGAGACAATGTTAATTTGCGATTCTTCATGTCTCTAGTTATTCTCATACCAAGGATTTGTTTTGCAGCACCCAAATCCTTCATTGCAAATGACTTTGCCAATTTTCTTTTGAGCACATTTATTTCCTGCATGTTAGAACCTGCAACAAGCATGTCATATACATACAATAACAATATATATAGTTGCCATCATTTTGCTTTTTCAGATAAACACAATGATCAGAGTGACATCTAGTATAACCTTGTTCAGACATAAACCTGTCAAATTTTAGATACCACTACCTTGGAGCCTGTTTTAAGCCATACAAGCTCTTCTTCAACCTCCACACTAGTTTCTCCTTCCTTTCTACCTCGTATCCTTGTGGCTGTTGCATATATATTTGTTCCTCCAAATTCCCATGGAGAAAGGTTTTCTTTACATCTAACTACTCAAGATGTAAATCTTCAGCAACTACTAAACTTAGAATAGTTCTAATTGAAGTCATTTTCACAATAGGTGAAAATATCAAATCAAAGTCTATACCCTTTTTCTGTGCAAACACTTTCACCACAAGTCTAGCTTTATACCTTTTTCTACCTCCATCTTCTTCCATTAACTTGTAAACCCATTTATTTTGCAATGATTTTTTACCTATAGGCAACTTCACTAAGTCCCAAGTTTGGTTATGTGCTAAGGAGTCCATCTCTTCTTTCATGGCTTGCTCCCACTTCTTCCTGGTTTCTACCTGCACTACTTCTTCATAACATTTTGGTTCACCAGAATCAGTTAACAATATATAATATAATGAAGGAGAGTATCGTTCAGGGGTTCTACTTATCATGGTAGATATTCTAACACCACTTTCAGGTGCTTGAAGTGCTTGTCGCTGTTGTGGTTGTTGTTCTAGATATTGATCATTATGAATTTCAGGTGTCGTCACTTTTCCTATGATATCATCAAGCACTATGTATTCTTTGTTTTCCTTTTCGTGTTTCTTTTCCTACAACTAATTCTTATACAAAACCTTTTCATTGAATATGAAATTTCCGCTTCTAATGATTTTGTGTTTTTCATAATCATAAAAGTGATAACCAAAATCATTAACACCATATCCAATAAAGGTACATTTCTTTGATTTTTCCTAAAGCTTTGTTCTATTTTCTTTGTTAGTGTGGAAAAGAGTTTCACAACCAAAAGTCTTTGAAAATGAAACTGTAGTTTACGTTTTTACCTATCCATGCCTCCTCTGAAATACCACCATCCAAGGAATTTGACGGCCATCTGTTTATTAGATAAACAACAATGTCTACAACATCTGCCCAAAATTGTAAAGGCAATCCTACATGCAATCTCATGCACCTTGCACGCTCCATGATTGTCCTGTTCATCCTTTTTGACACGCCATTTTCTTGTGGTGTTCCTGGAACTGTCTTCTCTTTGCGAATTCCATTCTCTGAGCAATACCTATCAAACTCTTTGCTACAATATTCACCTGCATTATCTGATCTGACACACTTCAACCTTTTTCCTGTCTCATTTTTAACAAAAGCTGTCCATTTCTTGAAAGTATCAAATACATTAGATTTATTTCGAATACAATAAATCCAGGTTTTTCTGGTTGCATCATCAATAAAAGTAACATAATAACAAGAGCCACCAAGAGATGATACCTGAACAAGTCCCCATATATTTGTATGCACAAGCTCTAATTTTTTTCTCTTCTTTTCTTTCCCAATTCTAAGGAATCTAACTCTCTTACATTTTTCATAAACATAATTCTCACGAAATTTTAAATTGACATGCTTCGAACCTAGCAACAAATTTCTTGAGTGAAGAATCTGAATCCCCTTCTCACTCATGTCCCTGAGGCTATGATGCCACAATGTTGTATCTTCTCTTGTAGAGGTTAACGCATTAACAGAATTAGAAATACCATTGAATAAATACCATGTACCAACCTTTCTTCCTTTCACTATTACCAGGGATCCTTTAGTCACCTTGGACGTTTTAACTGTGAAAGTAGTTACACAACCTTCACCTCCCAACTACACTATTGAACTCATAATTTTTCTTCAGATTTGGAACATGCCTTACCTCCTTTAATAGCCATTGATTTCCATTTTGCTGTTTTATAAAATCTGTACCCGTTCCAATGATTTTACAGGGTTTATCATCACCCAATCGAACCTATCCAAAATATCCTTCAACATAATCATGAAAATGTTTCTTATCAGGAGTGGCATGGAATGAGGTCCACGAATCTACCACGCAGGCATCAATAATACTTTCAAAAGAAAGAATCAAGGCATCTTGCAACACATCACTTGTTACATTCGCTTCATGATTAGTTTCTTGCTTTGCGACTCCTTCTTTTCCCTTCTGAGACTTGTTGTCTTTCTTCAGGTGTCATTTGTTCTCGTATTTCTAGCACACTATCCTTGACCTGGACTTGGATCTACCTTTTCTTGACTTACTGTCATATCCTGGGCTCTTTCCTTTTTCCATTTTTTCCCCTAGTTTCTACAATAAAAGCATTGCCTGATGTCTCACCAGAGCTTTTCTATTGCATTTCCTCGCTAAGGATTGCACCCACAACATCATCAAACTTTAAAGTACTAGATACAGAGATAGAGTTACTAATGGCCATAACTAAGCCATTCCAACTTTTGGCAATGATCAAAGAAATAGCAGAGCCCTAACTTCATCATCAACATTTACCCCTACAGAACTTAACTGACTTGTAACTGCATTAAAATCATTTAAATGGTCTGCAACAGATCCACCTTCTCACATCTTCATATTAAATAAATGCTTCATAAGAAATACCTTATTTCAGGCTGAGGGTTTTTCATATAGTTTGGCCAATGCCGATATTAAACCCTCTGTTGTCATTTTCTTTGAAATATTAAACGCTATCGATGCCACTAGGCACAACCGTATTGTTCCAAGTGCCTTTCTGTCGAGAATATCCCATTCTGTGTCTATCATACTCATCGACTTATTTGTCTTTCTGCTCAATGGTAGGTACAGATCTCTCCGATACAGATAATTTTCCATCTGCATATTCCACAGCTGCTTGTTTTGGCCATTGAATTTTTCAACCCTAAACCAACCATCTTCCACCATTACTCCCACTCGAATAAGGAACCCTTCTCTCCTACAAGTTTATTAGGCAACTAGTGTTAGGAAATTATATATTACCGAGCAATGGAACACATAAAATGTTTAAAAAATATAAACATAAAAAACACATATAAGAAGAGAGACACAGATATACGTGGTTCACCCAGTTTGGGCTACATCCGCAAAGAAATAGCCAATCCTTTTTTTATTATATTATCTAGCAAACTGAAGAGTTATAGCCTACAACAGATCCGCTATAACATCCTCTTCGCTCTCAATCTCCTCTCTCTTCCTCACTCAGAATACAGATCTACATAGACGTAATACAATTCCCTCATATATAGCGAGGGGTTGCCTTCTATGGCAAAAAAACCTAAATTAAACATAACTTCTATGTCAAATCATCTACCTAATGAATGGCCCAGATTGAGATTGACTCTATTTTTCTCACTAGTCTCCATCTCCTACTATGTTTCATTGACAGATATGTGCACCGAAATTACTCTTTAATATGATGGATATCGTTGATATGGTTGGTCTACAAGTTTGTATTTATATCTTGGTTTATATCCTCTACATCCTTTGTGTTTTTCTCGACTGTTTTAGCTAAGATGGAGAAAAAAACACGGATATTGAGAAGATATTTTTTTCACTGATGATATAGAACCTAGAATATATAATATTTGGATAATGTATGTGTTCAACTATATTTTCTCTACAACATTGTACGTTTATTATAATCAATATAAATAGTTTTTCTATTTTTTGAAAAAAATAGGTTCCATGCTCGATGATACTTATACATTCCATGTGACAATTGCAACAATTACAACGGTTGCCTGCAGGTTCCATCACATCCTATACAGATTTCTCTGTTGGCTCCTTTTTCGCCACTTTCATGCAGAGATTATAGAAATGACGGTTGCACAAAGAAATTAATTGGTTTATGCATCTTTTTCTTTGGCATTGGCAGTGCATATTACCCACACCAAAACCCTCAATACAATCACCATAAATTCTAGAGCTCGATTGACAACAAATTACAGAGGGATTTACACATGCCAAATGAGTGAACAAAATTTGAGAGTTTGATGCTATGCCTAAAGAAAAATGCTTTATGTGGTCAAGAGATGGCATGAACCAGTCTCTAGGACTCAAACCAAATAAAATGAATTATGTTACCTTTCCAAAGCAGGTTTACAGTAACACATATAAGGTATAGATCCAAATAAAAAAAGGAAGGAGTTGCAAATAATTCGAAAAAATTAAAACTGAAACCAAACATCAATGTAAAAAAAAAAAAAAAAAAAAAATAAAAAAAAATCAATTTTATTTTCCTTAAAAAAGACCGAAGAACTTGTATACCAATCAACAACTAATCATCTTGATGAAGCTTTCAAAAAGCATGCAGAGTTGGAATCTCCTCTTCACATTATCTGCATCATTGAAGGTCTAGTATTGCAATAATATACATAAGTGTCCTTAGACACACAAATTTTATTAATAAGGAAAATAAAAATTACATAAAATATCAAATAGCTTATACACAATCACTCAAGGCTCTTGCAAGAGGAGAGAAACAAGTTTTAAATAAGCTTGTGTGTAAAACTAATTTAGCTATGGATCACTTGTCCATTTATATTTAATATATTTCTAACAATACTCCTAACAATTTTCCTAATTTAATTTCTAAAAAATACACTTTTGTAGATGTCATCTATATTATAACAAATAAATATCCTAAAATAACTCTATGACTCTAAATAATTAAAATATTAATCTATGTATTTTGGATTTTATATATATATATATATATATATATATATATATATATATATATCATTTTAAAACAATTTTTAAATTAAATTGGAAAAAAATATTTCTCTATGATGACTACCACGAAACTATTATGGACTTTAGTAAACATTAAATTTGTATCATCCATTTATTAGTGATTAATAATTAAATTGAAACTATTAGATATAAGATTTTTGTGTTCCATAATGTAGATATAAGTCTTTTGCATTAATCAAATTGTTAGGATTTGGTCGACGTTTGAAATCAACTAATGTGGTTAATCCTCAGGACAAGGTGAGAAACCAATCGATGAAAAGGAATGAATAGTATGGATGCATCATTGCCCAGAATTATTTGTTGGGAAATTAGTTAATTGAGAAAATAAAATATTATTTAAGAATTACTGGTAATGAGTTATTTATTAAAATATTCTCTATTTAGTTAAAAACTAGTCGTTATTGAATACCTAAATATAAAATATTTTATTTCAATATTATAGATCTATATAAAATAATTATTTAATAATATCAATTTATATAATAATATTTTTGAGCGGTTAACTTACTCATAGTAAATAAGATATATTTGGTTGAAAACGAGGTGTTAGGAATAATTCAATTTCACATATTTTATTTCAATGTATTTTAATAATTATTAATTAATATTATCAATTCATGTTATCGATTTGTATATTAAGATTATTTATTAATAATATCAATTCTATATGATTATTATTTGTTAGAGGATAGTTTATATCCCTTAAATAGAAAGATAACAATGATAATGAATAAAACTAAAGTGAAAGCTTACTAGAAAAATGTTAATAATGATGTTATATTATTATGCATGAACATATTTAGTTGAATTAACCAATTTAATAATATTGCAAAATATAAATTCAGAAAGAATAAGTTAATTATATATATATATATATATATATATATAAGCATAATTTAAAGAGAGACTGCTAAACTATACTTACAAAGAAAGGGAAAAAGGAGAAGAAAGAATTAAAGAGGAGAAAGGAGAAGAAAGGGATGATGAGTCATGAAGAGAGAGCTCAAATCAACTCTTCCTCAATTTCCAACCATCGTCCCTGTTAAGATTTATGGAATGCCTTTGAATCTCAATCGCTTTCCTAAGTTTCCCATGGTGGACGTAATCTACCCTAGCAATGACTTTGGATTCCTCAATGTAGACATGGTGCTTCGATTTCTCTGCACGTTTGGCTAGAGCTTATATGAGGGAGCGATTGTTCTTAATGTCTACAACATGCTCATTGATTCTTTGTTTAATAGACCTTCATGTTTCTCCAATGTAGGGGATACCACATGAGTAGAGAACAAGCTAGACCACTTTCGAGTCCTTAGGGTCAATAGGGTCTTTAACAAATCTAAGAGAATTTTTTATGGTATTGAAAGGTTTGAATGAACAAGAGACATTAATCTTATTAAGGATGTGGGCAATCCTATATGTGGTTCCTTGGATATACGGGGTGTGAACTTTAGAGATAGGATCAGCACAAGCAGGCTTAACTCTAGGTGCTTTACAAGCTTTGTGAAAGGCCTAGAGGCTTTGAGATCTGTTATACCCATTATTTTTAAAAAATTCAAAAAGATGAGATTTCTCATGTTCAAAGGAGGTATTATCAGAGTTTTTTAGAGCAAAGATAACAAAAACGGTGAGAAACCAAAATTTTTGAGCCACAGAATTACTAAATCCTTATTCTAAAATAAATATAGATATGATCGCAATAAAATAAAAAATTATTTATATTCCATACTTATTAACCATTTAAATGGCTATATTTTCCAAATATTGTTTTCTATCACCCTACATTGGAAGTGTTAGAAGTGTTTCCAATGACTGTAAAAATATGTACCTCCACAACACAATCGTATACATCTACGCTTCCATACGGATTAAATCTAAATTGCCATCCTATGCATCTACGTTTCCATACGGATTAAATCTAAATTGCCATGTTCCCATTTGTGTATACTTAGAAATGTGTGTCGAGAAACATATTTTTAACTATTTATCTAGGTTGGTCCATTTTGTGTATATCGAGAAACATATTTCTAACTATCGATCCATAATGCACCTTTGGCTTTCCATATGTGGAAATCAGTTTGACACTCGACATAATCAAACGGTCTCATCAAATAATTAAGTCAAACATCCCAAGCCGTTCACACATTATTATTCCTCGCTGTGTGCAAGCATTCAACCCAAACATTTCTCTCCCTTCTTCTCTACGAACGAAGGATCGATCTGTCAATGGTCGACATTACAATTAATTTGAATTCAATTCAATAACCAGATTGATTCACCATCTAACATCTAAAAAAATCGTGTCTGCTTCAGCTTCTCCCCCTCTCTGTCTTGTATTTATAGAATAGATGATCTCTCCCTGTGAGTAAGAGTAATGTATTGTATGCACCCACCGAATATTTGATCTACAATTACAAATCAGCTTTTCATAACTCTCATTACCGACAATCAATCATTTCACCGAACCGATCAATCAACTGAAGATTCATTTATTAAAACGATGATGCCATTCCCCATAAAAATGATAATTGATGGGTCTGTTATTCTGGTTTCCCTACTTATGTGCACATTGTCGTTTAAGGGAGGCCCCTTACATGTGGTTGTTGCTGCTTCTATATTCCCTCCAGCTTCACGTCAGTGCCAGATACATGCTCAACTCGTGGATGTTGCAGTGAAAATTTGGAGGAGGAGGAGCTAGTGATGTCCAATGGCAAGGCGGAGTTACTGAGGAATTATGAGAGCTCCATTGATGCCGGAAAGCACTTGTTAGCACATCATATTAATATCGCAGGAGGACGAGCAAGTGATGTCCAATGGCAAGGTGAAGTTATTGAGGAATTATGAGAGCTCCATTGATGCTGGAAAGCACTTGTTAGCACATCATATTAATATCGCATTCGAAGTATTGGCTCTTGAAGCAAGGACGGATTCTCGTAGCACACGGATCCCATCCTCTATTTTTTTTTTTATCCCTTCCCTCTATTCATAGTTATATTTATTAGCAAGGATAATTATCATTTTATGTATATCCATTCATTATTTCATAGCATTAATAAAAATCAAAATGGGGCAACACATAAAATCATTTATATTCCTTCTTTTGTTAATGGATCACTTTGAGGTGACTGTCCTCGTCGACATCATCACAACTCTTGGCTTGAGTTTTCATTATTACTCAGCAACCCAGACACCATTTTCCCAAGTCGTTTATACAAATATAAGGTTGATTCTTCTACTGATGCATCAACAACAACATAACACCATATGTGGCTTCACCACCTTAGTGAATCCCATCATATGCCTTCCATCACCTTAATGAAAAGTGCTGCTTATAGATTCTCTAATTGTCTATTGAGAAGAGAGTGGCCAGGGAAATTTAATGTTTAATGATATTCGAAGATAAATTTGTATTCCATATTTTAGAATTGTCATCAGCTGCTTTGGTCTAGGTAAATGGAGGATAATAACAGAGATGTTGTGGAGATTATGAATTATGGAATACTATAAATATTCAAACATTTGACTCACAATATTTAGTTTAAACATTGCAAAAACAAAATACATATGCTCTTTTTTTATCCTTTGTAAAAAAATAAGATTTTTGTTTAGAGAATTTTCCGCGAAATCACATAGATATTTTTTTGTCGATGCGTTTCGAACCAACAAGTGTGGTTCATCGCCAGGACAAGTTGAAGAACCAATCCAGCCCAGCTTGTTAAATAGTATGTGCAGAGACTCCAACGGCTACATTTTAACGGCTAATTTTGACCTGATGTCCCGAGTCAAACCAAAAATATTCCTGTTATATTTAATTATTATTATCCTAAGAAATTAGTTAAATTAGATACATTATATAATAAAAGTATTCAATTGTTAATGTATATATATATCCAAAACCTAACCCATTAACTTATTTAATAATATTTTTATTCTTTTGTAAAACTAATGGTCCAATTGAAAATAGATTAATAAATTTTTTATAATTCATTTAATTATATATCTATTAATTAATCTATATTTATATATTAATCTATTATTTCAATAATATTATAAACAGGTAATATTCTTAATATATGAAATTTTTACTATCATTCTTAGGAGTTAGTTAAATTAGGTGAATTAATTTTTCTTTTTTATTTATCATGGTCCATTTGAACTTAAAATCATAAGTTATATCCCTTATCCCATATAATATTATAAGTAATTTATATTTTTTATTAAACTATATATCTATTTAATAATTTATTATTCAAATAATATTATTAAATAACCCATGTAATTGGGTAAGTATATTATTACATATAGGTCAAAATCATATATTATTACATATAAGTTAATTATATAGGAAAATAGGCAAAGACACTAATATAATGATAATAATAATTATTTCAATACTAAAGGTTAAATATATAAACATATATAATTGAAATTTATGAAATCAAATTTAACTATTTCATGAATATTATTGACCTAATTTTAATATTTATGTTTAGATGTAACCCAATAAAAACCTAAAGGAACTAAGGTTACTACAATTAATGGCCCGAAATTAACTAATAACCTATTAATAACTAATACACCGCATAATAATATGACAAACCATAAATAATATAGGGATGCTAGGATCAAAGGGGAAAAAACCAACCCAAAGGGGGACCAACCCCGAAACTAATTCTTAAGGAGAGGCAAAAACCTTACACCCTAATAAAAGGGGGGGACTGAGAAGGCTAGGAAGATAGGGTTGGGACCCAGCAACTGCTAATCTTCCAGCCATCATCCCTATTAAGATTATTCGGCCTTTTCTCAATTTCCAGGGCCTCTCTAAATTTGCGATGGTGAAACTGCGCAACTTTAGCAATGACTTGAGCATCTTCAATATAGGCATGATGCATCGTCTTCCCGGCATGTTCAGCCAGGGCTGAGGACTTGGTCCTACCATGCCTTAGGTCAGCTGAATGCTCACTAATCCTCTGATTAATAGAGCGACCCGTCTCACCAATATATGGTGTCCCACAGGAACATGGAATGACATAGACGCCCTTCATGTCTTTAGGGTCAACTGGATCTTTCACAGACCTGAGGGAGCCACGGATAGTATTGAGAGGTCTAAATTTCGCGGGCACATCGTACTTCCTCAGAATCCTCGCAATCCTATTAGTGGTCCCTTGGATATAAGGAAGGTTAACACCCATGACATGATCTTTAGGATCAATACGGGAGGACGGCTCCTTCCTGGCCTTAGTTCCTTTAGGTTTTTATTGGGTTACATCTAAACATAAATATTAAAATTAGGTTAATAATATTAATGAAATAGTTAAATTTGATTTCATAAATTTCAATTATATATGTTTATATATTTAACCTTTAGTATTGAAATAATTATTATTATCATTATATTAGTGTCTTTGCCTACTTTCCTATATAATTAACTTATATGTAATAATATATGATTTTGACCTATATGTAATAATATACTTACCCCAATTACATGGGTTATTTAATAATATTATTGAATAATAAATTATTAAATAGATATAGTTTAATAAAAAATATAAATTACTTATAATATTATATGGGATAAGGGATATAACTTATGATTTTAAGTTCAAATGGACCATGATAAATAAAAAAGAAAAATTAATTCACCTAATTTAACTAACTCCTAAGAATGATAGTAAAAATTTCATATATTAAGAATATTACCTGTTTATAATATTATTGAAATAATAGATTAATATATAAATATAGATTAATTAATAGATATATAATTAAATGAATTATAAAATTTATTAATCTATTTTCAATTGGACCATTAGCTTTACAAAAGAATAAAAATATTATTAAATAATTTAATGGGTTAGGTTTTGGATATATATATACATTAACAATTGAATACTTTTATTATATAATGTACCTAATTTAACTAATTTCTTAGGATAATAATAATTAAATATAACAGGAATATTTTTGGTTTGACTCGGGACATCAGGTCAAAATTAGCCGTTAAAATGTAGCCTTTGGAGTCTCTGCACATGCTATTTAACAAGCTGGGCTGGATTGGTTCTTCAACTTGTCCTGACGATGAACCACACTTGTTGGTTCGAAACGCGTCGACAAAAGAATATCTATGTGATTTCGCCGAAAATTCTCTAAACAATGTTATGGATCACAGAAGTCTAAATTCCTAAATAAGATTTTTATCAATATGTATATAACAATTCAATAACTGAAGCAAACATAGAATATTTGGTTAATCACTTATATACTTAATATCAATATATTCAACATCATCTTGCATGAGAGATCATTTCATCACACTATAATTTAAGATCTCTAATAATGAAGGATCATTTTTTTTCTCAAACGTTTACTAGGAATACTAACAGCATGACATCAAGTAAAGCTGAATAATAGGGATTTCTATGTGAAGGTCAAGGTTCTATTCACTATACACATAAAAATAACCATGTTTATTTCTTTTCTCTAATACCAAAATCATGTTCCTAAAATTATAAAACATCCACCTATGAAATATTACATATCAATCAAATCATAGCTTGATTAAGCTAGAATCGAGAAGAGAAATTAAGAAAATTGATTTCTCATATGATAGGGGTTTTACTTATTCTTATTACAGAATTGAGTTTGCTATATGCTTGAAATTTTTGATTGGTCATGCTTTGGTAACTTTCTCATGCATGAAGTCAAAAATATTTTCCTTTAATTACTACAGTAGAGGTTGTCAATGGCACATTTTCATTGTTAATCCCTTTTCATAGATACATTGATCAAGGGTACCATGCAACCTAATATTTAACATAATTAATGTTAACCGTAAATGGCTTATGCCACTTTGATATTTTATGTATGTTCTTTATATGTGTTCTATGAATGAACACTCTCTTCATGGTCAATATTATAATTAGGTTGGACTCTATTTGAAATCCTAGTCTTTTAATCACATCAAACCTAGAAGTTGTGGTCCTCCTCTACTCATCCCTCTATATATTATGCATTTATAGAGAATTCGTGCATGTGAGTGATTTATCATGTGTATGCAAGCAATTGTTCAAATAGATGTCAAATAGACCATAATTTATGCTTTCATAACTCTGATTATCTAAAATATTTACTAGCCATCAATTTTTTCATTAATCAATGCACTAAATCTTCATTCACTATATTAGAGGCTTACAAAAGCATAAGATTAAAAAGTGTGATTCCATTTCCCATGAAAACGAATAGTAATGTACATTTTTCCTTGCTTATTGCTCTCATGTTGCTTATGACGATGTTATTATTTATGGAAGATCCCCTATTTATGGTTACAAGGACTATAAATGATAATCCTAATTGTGTTGGACATAGTGTTTTCATTGATGACAACCTATGTCATTGATGTCAAATTGGAAGTCAAATCAATCTATAGATGAAATGGTTTGCAATTCCTCTCCAGGATAAGTTTGATATCTTAACAATATCACTTTAAAAGGGGGTTAATTTGTCTTGAAGTTTATTGAGTTTTTGTAGAATTTATGGTGTTTAAAAGGGGATATGGATGGAATGGTTGGACATTCATGTCCATGACCTCTCTAATAGTATATCACACTTGGTTAAACTCCTCCCATATAAGAATATGTGTTAGTTTGAATTTAACAATTGCAACCACGGAAAAGAACCAAACGTATTATTAAAAACATCAAATTTGTTAACCATTTTACATGTTTAGATTAGTTCAATGATCTTGTGCCACAATCAATGATAAATGGCATAGTATCTTGAACATTATCTTATTAAGTTAAAGACCATGCATGCTATGATTGATCTAGCTATTCAAGAATTCATGAATGTTGGATTTGTTCATGCCATGCATGAAATTTAATGCCTTCCTCATATCAGTTTCCCTCCACCAAGTCGGTCTAATCAACATTTTACATATGGCATGCTCTAGAGGATATCAAGTGTTGCTTCAGTTGATGATTTGACAATGTGACTGGTAGCACACATGGCATCTCTAATGGCACATGGTAGTAAGATATTTCTTGAGAAAGATGATTTGGAAGATGCCACATGGCATGGTAACTGGATTGTTTGGTTGACCGATTAATTTTTGGATAGACTTTTTTGTTATTCATTGTATGTTATGTAATCTAATTCACATACATCCAAAGTCATAATGCTAGATTTAAAATAAAGAACCTACATGAGGAATATTTAAACATTTGAAACAACTCCTTTAAAAATAGAATGCATAGAGATGATAAATGTACCCATATTGTTGGCAATTTGTCCATGTTGGAATTAAAATTGGTTCAGATAACATTAAAGAAAAACTTGAGTAGAAAAGTGCAATGAAAGATTTTTTTTTTTTTTTTGAAAATTCTAAACCTCTTGTAATGAGTTTGAGAGGGATATTTATAGTGTTATTTACAACAAGGCATGAAACTAATCTTCGTAAAAGTGCTTACTAAAAGCATAACAAAATTAACATAACAAGTAAATGGTTGTAACAACTCTTAACTTGTTGAGGATGAGCCAATCATTTTTTTCCAAAGCCTTCGAATATTAAGGAGTGCAACTAGCTCTGGAGGGGAACGAGGGTTGGTGTGCAACTAATAGCTAAACATAGGTGCTCTCAAAGGTGGAAACATTTGGATGGAGGTATTAGTAAGTGCTTTTAGAACTAGCCAATGGCTATAAGGCTTGCCCAAAAATTCAAAATTGAGTTCAAGATCAACTTTAGCTAATTGGTCAACTTTCTTAACAAACTCTTCCCTCTCTTCAAGGCAATCTTTGAGTAACCTCTGTATATCTAGAAAGCAATATTTTGGACAACTGGGAATCATATTTGATTCAAATAATAAATAATTAATGAACTTGACTATGGAATTTTCTAATTCTCTTACATCTTCGATAATCTTCTTCATTAAATGAATCCCCACTTTCCATCCTTTGAAAATAATTAGCTTTTGCATTTCATCAAATTTAGGAAAGTCAAATTTCTTTCCTTCAACATGTTTTTTCCATTTGAGTAGCTCATTGAGGTCTTGTTTGGTTTCATCATAATACATTATCATATCCGTCAGCTCACCAATCAATGTATTATGCAGTTTTCATTGTACCTGAACCAATTCCAACTTCTCACAAAAAATATGTTTTTTTATTTTGGAATTGAGCATTAAGGTCATAGGAATCTTGTTTTAATTTCACTAGATGGTGGTCTAGGGAGAAAACTATATAGGGTACTAGAGGTAGCCCCATATGCCACCACTGCTTTGATCTCTGCTAAGCATTGGAATAAGATCATCTCCAAAATTGGGAAATTTGTTTTCTTTTTCATTACCTCTCAAAATAAGGGGAAGATCATGGCCACATCCATGTCCCATAGAAAGAGTTTCTTTGCACAAGGGAAGGAATTTGATAAGGTTGTTGAGGAGTATAGGGATGTCTTCTCCTAACCCAGAGGGGTAATTTTTCATTGTTAAGTCAAGCATTCGATCTATCTAACTCCCAGAACAACTCTACCTAATTAGCCAATATACCACCATTTCCTTTTTTTAAAATGAGGAAATCAAGGAGAATATCCATGAATTGCTACAAAAAGGGCACATTTAACCAAGTTCCTCACCTTGTGGGAGCCCAATTGTGTGAGATTATCATGTGAAAAATCATAATGGTTGTCACGTTATGGTGTTATGAAATACGTATAATGTTATGATGTCAATGTTTGATATTATATTAATGTTCGATACCAAATGATAAAATGCATAGAACTATTGTACTAAGATATGCTCTCTTGCCCATTATGACAATGATGTTGTAATGTGAATATAAATATTTTGAATGAGTGAAAACTAAAATAAAAATAGAAAAAAAATCAAGCGTTTGAACCTTGTCCATAATTAAAATAAAACATTAAAAAAAATCAATAAATATAATTTGAACTATAAGATTATATATCTAAATTAAACTATAAAATTACCTTTGTTTGCAAGATTATTGTAGTTGTCTCTGGTATTTGTTATGAAGAATCATGTTTAAAGGTTTAAGGAAATTCATTATGGAATGCAGTAATACAAGTTTAGATCCATCTTAACTTTGGACTTGTTCCCTCTAGGTGCTTCGTAGATTCAAATTTAAAATAGATCTAAAATGGTGAACATTAAAACTCAAAAAATGTAAAATAATGAAAATAGATATTCAATATATCTTTTAAAAAACAACATTTCATGATATCATTATTATAATAATAAATTAAATATTTTATAATATAATGATATAGTTTATATTTTTTGTCAGTAGAAAAAACCATAGACAAAACTTGATTATTAAAGTGTTTAATAACTAGTGTAAATATGAAATTCTAAATTTCTTAAAAATCCATATTATGCTTGTTAATGTGTTACCTTATTATAAATTAATAATTCAATTTGTTGAGAATATAATAGCTCAAAGCCTCATAATGCTAATTCATTTCCAAGATTCTTTTCCTAAACTTAAATTTCAATATTTTTTTAAAATTCCTTTATACATAAATAATATTGAAAATATTATAAATAACCATATAAATTTATACATTAATTTCAATATTAGAATATATAATAAATTTCAGTTTTAAATACAATAAAATTATTAATAAAATATAAATAACCTAAATTTCTTCTGCTATATACGCCATAAACAACAAAACTAAGCTATATGAATTGTTTTAGTTTCAATTATTATTAAAATTTCATTATTTTTATTTAAACAAAAAAATTATAAATAGAAATGTTTGATAATTTTATGATGTAATTATATATACTTATAAAAGGACAATTAAGACAAATTATGGTTTCTATTTATATACAACATTGTTCCTGCAAAAAAAGTCTTCTAAATTGTTAATAGAAATATTTTTTTCCTTTAAAAAGTGAATTTTTAGTATGAGAGAGAATTCAAGATAGAAGTCTCCAAATTTAATTACTACAAAGATTCAAGGGAATGAAACTTGTTTCTCATTCCTCTACACCTTCAACAATCAACATTTTTTCGAATGTTTTTCTTCTTATAGTATTACTAACTTATTTTCTAAAAAGAATTCCAATTTTTTTATTATAGATATTTAAATATGGTTAGAATATCATAAAGAAAAGAGGTTTACATATAGATTGTGAAGCAAATTTTTATAAACCATATTCTCATTATAAAACGATTGTAAAAAAAATTAAAGAAGATTTAAATGTTTTTTCTAAAAATAAAATAAAACTTACCGTAAGATCTAGTTTGATAGGTTCCTTGCTTCCTTGAATATGCTTCCAACCATGACTTTTTAGTAACATGAATACTTCCTTATTATTTTCATTTTCCTATAGCCTTTTTCTTGATGTTGTTAAGGACTTTAGTATAAATAATTCATTATCTCGATTTCCACTTTTCTTTTTTAATTATTCATACCTATTTTTGTTTAGAAAAATTAGTTTATTTTCCTTCGCCTAGAAACTAGCCTCTCAAAAACATGGATCACTAATTCTACACCTTTACTAAGCTTTTTCCATGCTATTATATGCATAATAAGTAAGAAAATTAGACTTTTAATAATTTATCAAAATTTTAGATTAGCTTTAAGAAGATTTCTCTCAAAATACATCACTACCAAATCTTTTAACAGTATAGAGTGTTTTTTTTTTTTTTTCGAACGTAATTTACATAGGTTAGCAATTTTTTTATTTATTATTTATTTATAATACTTACATACTTAACTTATTCTTTGAGTTTGAGCTTTTGGAGACCCTAAGTAGCTGAGATGGAATGAAGGGTTTACTATTCGTGACCTGCAGCATTGGTATGGTGGGATCTGGCAGGCCACAGTGGGCAAGGCCATCAAGGCCCATGACTCAATCCTCAACACATTCTAGATCCCCTGTAGTGACAAGTGCAAGCACACACCCTTGTTTTTGTATAAGGCCCTTCATATCAGTGACCACTCCCCATAGTGACAGTCCCAGGAGGTGCAACCCTATGCCACCTAAGAAAATCCCATCGCCATCAACAGGGAGAGGTCGAACACCACCATTACGACCTAAGTTCTCTTCCCCCTTTAGTCTAACACTGAGAGTTCTGAGGGTGAGGGTTGCTTAAATACCCTCTCACGCTAATGTAACTACTACACTCGGAGGCCTCGGAAGATATAGCAGCCCTAAACAGAGATTTCACTTGAGATGATAAAACCAAAGGTAGCCACATAGAAGATGTCATGCAAATGTTGATTCGAAATAGGTAGCACTTAGAGGTTGCCAGTACTAGTCAATGCCAAGGATTGAATGTTATTGAGTTGGGTCAGAATCTTATCCACAGATTGAGACACATCCTATCATATGTGATCAACCAAAAGATAGAATCGCTCTCGATCTAGCTAGATCTAGAAGTATCTCCTTGAACCAACAATACCCAAAACCTTTCTGTTGATGCTAAGCTCTCTATGAGAATGGTTCTCTCAGTTCTCCAGGTACTACCATATCTTGCGGGTTGGACCTACATATTACCTTGGCAATAAGGGAACACGTCCCATGTCTAGAAAACATTGAGCTCAGGAGCCAGAAGGATTTCTTTGGCATGCAGATCGATGGTGCTCCTGTTGAGTGGATGATGATAAAGCTTTGTATGGAAGCATCGATATGCTTAGATCTGACATATCTGGGCACATGGGCAATAGATTGAGCCCCTCGTTAGATAGACCCACACTCAAGAGTGGAGGATCTAAAACAAATCTTCATTAAAACACTAGAAGGAAGGACTATTTGTTGGAGGATCGTGAAAGGGAGGAAGATTGAGGAGCTAAGAAATAAAATCTAGAACCACCTCAGTATACCAACATGCCAGCAAACTCTGATCTGCTCAGGACATAGTTTATAGGACAACCTCACACTACAGGATTATGGCATCACCGCATATTCGACCATCAAAATTAACATGCGTTTAAGTGGTGGAAGTGTTGGAACCAACTCAAAGAGCATAGGATCCTTTAAGGAAGTACTCAAAGGTAAGGAAAAAGCACAAATCAAAACTGCAACACTGCTCGAGCTTCCAGGGCCCTACATTGTAGAACAAAAATCTAAGAATCTTGCTCTTAACATCACCATGTCCGACGTAAAATACCTAGACATAGATCTCTATTCCAAATCAGTTATATGCAGATTTAATGGGTTTTGGCCTAAATCTGATGTCTTTAAGCAATGGATTTATGAAGACTGGTCACTAGAATGTCAAATGTACTTATGCCCCAAAGGATTTTTCATAGTCAGATTCAGAATAATACAGGAAAGGGAACATATCCTTAATAAGGGGCCATGGTTTTTGGGAAATGCACTACTCTTTATGGCCCCTTGGTTTTCAGAATTCGACGCCAACACCATCGTGGTATCAAAGATGCTAGTTTGGGTCAGGCTGCACAACCTCCTATTACATTTCTACCATCACAATGTATTAATCGCCATAGGTAATGTATTGGGAAAGTTCCTAAAGACCGATGAGGACACAATTATAAGGGGGATATTCACTTTTGCCAGGATATGCATTGAGGTAGACCTTAGTGAGGGACTACCAGAAAGCATAAACTTAAATTTCAATAATACACAGTGGAAACAAACACTACACTGTGAAAATACAACCTTCCAATGTCGTGGATGTCTACAAATAGGACACCTCCACATTACCTGTCCTAAAGCAAAACAAACTCCCAAATGGAACAAGAAGCAACATAAACAAGTAAGAGGTTGACAATATACAACCCCCCTAGAGGAAGTAGTAGAAGTAGAAACAAAAGCATACAAGGCAAAAATAGAGATTGAAAAGAACCAAAAGAACATACAAAACGAGGAGGAAGATCCTATGCAGCACCAAGCATCTCAACTAACACGAATGAAAATAACTGGCATCAAGCGAACTCATGCATCAGAAGGATCTGATTCTAACAAAGACACTCCCACTCATACAAGTGAAAATCATCTTTACATTGTAATGACCACTCCCAACACTAGCGGTTGGCGAAAGGTGGAAAAGAAGAGAGGGAGAAAAGAACAATAGTGATCATTTTTTATTTTTTATTTTTATTATGTCTGTCTTGTACCTTGTGAAAATAAGAACATGCTATATGCATATGCTCTTCAACATCTACAATATGAAATTTTGTCTTATGAATAAAATTACGAATTTTCCAAAGGGAAAAAAATTAACTTATTCTTTAAACACCTAATAATTATATGATTATTATTTTCTAATAAATCAGACCATACTAAACTATTTTGATATTGGATATCACATGATGCTACTTTTACTATTAATCGTTTATTGTCTTTGCCCAATTCATTAATGTATGTGAATAAAAATATATAAATTAATATGTGAGGAAAGAACAACCTTGCAAAATGTCTTGTTTTAAATTCCATTAAACATTCCTCCATTATTTATAAACATGCCCATGGCTTTTGTGTTAACTTAGGAAGCAGCTGAGATTATCTATAACTTTGCCCCCATCCCCCCCCAAGGTATTTTCTATCAAAAGGTTTCATGAAATAAATAGAATGTTTTTTATTATAGAAGAAATGTTTCTTTTCATTTATATTTTTATAAAAATAAATTTACTAATTAATATATACTTTTGATTTCTTTTGGGATGTATTTATGTATCTAATTTATTAATATGTTTAATAATGTTAAACACAATTATTAGTGTTGAATAATATAATCATATAAATCAAATGGTTGATAAATGTTTATAGACATCAATCTATGATAAAAATGCATCATAGTAAATTTCAAATCGTCCAAATTTAAAAAATCATTGAAATTAACAAATTTGTAAATTTATTATTATTATTAATTGTAAGAAGAATTACCATATATACGTTTAAAATGACATGTAAAAATATTATTAAACATAGAGATTCACTCCTACATTATGATGGAGATTATTGCCTATAAACAATTTATTTTAGAATACCATGGATCAATACTTTATGTAAAAATTAACTAATTTCTAAATTTGTTATTATTATTATTAACTGTAAGAAGAATTAAGTCATGGTTTAAACATATATGCATTTAAAATGACATGTAACAAGATTTTTAACCATAGAGATTCACTATTAGTTGAGGATGGAGATTATTGGCTTCTAAATAAGTTATGTTAGAATACCATGGACCTATACCATAGCTTATTAATAGCACACGCTGAAAAAACCATACCCCACTCTCTCTAAATATATAATTATAATTATAATTAATTTTGAAACATTTTTAAAACTATATTAAAAAACAAAAAGAGAATAGCTATCTTTGAAATAAATCTTAACACTCTATTGTAACTACTACTAAAAATAATATTATGATCATACAGTCCATCATTTAATTACTAATAACTAAAATAAAACACTAAAAACCATAATCCAAAATAATTCTGAACATAATAAAATATAAAATTATATATACTCAATATTTATTTTAACCATTTTTAACCCTTTAAATTGTTACATTTTCCCAATATTGTTTTCTTATAAACCCACTTTCAAAGTGTCTCATTATTGAGCTAAGAGGCTCATTTTACAACCTAGCACGAGAGATGTGTAAGTTTGTTCCTCTCTTAAAAAAAATGTTAAAAAATTGTTCTAAATAGAAAAATAATTAGAAGAAAATACGAAGTGTGAGTAATTAGAAGTAATTAAAAAAATTGAGTAAATTATATTCTAAATACAAAATTATGACAAGTAATTAGAAATAGAAAAAATAGTTTAACATATTTAAATAGAAAACTATGTTCTAAATAGAAAAGTAATTAGAATAGAAAAATAGTTTAAGATATTTAAATCTTATAATTTGATTATTAATCAAATATTTTAATACGATCTTAAAAAATATGTTAATAATAAAAAATTATATAAAATATTTAAATGTTAATTCCCTATACATCATATATCATTTAATATTAATATTTCTAATTAGGTATATCAAAAAACATATTTTTAACCATCCATCCCCATTGCACCCTTGGCTTTCCATATGTGGAAGTCATTTGGATAGTGGAGATGAATCAAACATCCCAAGCCAGTCACACATTACTATTCCTCGCTGTGCGCACGCATTCATCCCACAAAGTTCTCTCCCGTCTGCTCTACGAACGAAGGATCGACGTCACAATTAATATTTGAATTCAATTCTAACATCTAAAAAATCGTTTTTGCTTCCCCTGCCCCCTGTCCGTCTTCCCTGTATAGAATAGAGTAAGAATAATGTATTGTATGCATCCACCAAATATTTGATCTGCAACTACAAATCACCTTTTCATAACTCTCATTACCGACAATCAATTATTTAACCGAGCCGATCAATCAGCTGAAGATTCATTTTTAAAACGTTGATGCCATTCCCCAGGAAAATGATAAGTGATGTGTCTATTATTCTGGTTGCCCAACTTATGTGGACGTTGTCGTTTAAGGCAGGCCCCTTAGATGTGGTTACTGCTGCTTCTACGCGCCCTCCAGTTGCACCTAGTGCCCAGTACATGCTCCAACTCCTGGATCTTGCACTGCAAATTCGGAGGAGAAGGAGCAAGTGATGTCCAATGGCAAGGCGGAGTTAGTGAGGAATTATGAGAGCTCCATTGATGCTGGAAAACGCGCGTCACCAAATCATATTAGTATCCCAGTCGGAGTGCAGTTTCACAATTCAGTGGCTCCTCACAATCAATCCTTTAAATATACAAGGAAATAAATTGGCTCTTGAAGCAAGGACAGATTCTGTCAGCACACGGATCCCTTCCGACTAATTTTTTCTCTCTCTTTTTATTTATCCCTTCCCTCTATGCGTACATATAGATGTTGGTCGTGTGCCTGTTTTTCTTTCTTTCGTGCAGGTAGAGTATTGTTGTTATAGGATCTCACGCTAATCATTCGCAAGAATAAATATCATTTTATGTATATCCATTCATCATTTCATAGCATTAATAAGAGTATTGTTGTTATAGGATCTCACGCTAATCATTCGCAAGAATAAATATCATTTTATGTATATCCACTCGATCATTCATTTCATAGCATTAATAAAAATCATAATGGGAGCAACACATAAAATCATTTATATTCCTGTATTTTTTTGTTAATGGATAATTTTGAGATGACTGTCCACGGACATCATCACCACTCTTGGTTTGAGTTGTCATTGTTACTCAGCAAGCCAGTCACCAAGTCCCAAGTCTTTCATAGTAATATAATGTGGATTCCTCTAGTGATGCATCAACAACAAGATGACACCATATGTCCCTTCACCACCTAAATGAATGAGATCATATGCCTTCCATCACCTTCATGAAAAGTGCTACTCATAGATGCTCTAATTGTCTATTGAAAAAAGAGTAGTATCGGAAATTTAATGTTTAATGATATTAGAAGATAAAGTTGTATTCCAAATTTTAGAATAGTTTTGAGTGGCTTTGGTCATGTGAATGGATGATATAATAGAGATGGTGTAAAGTTAATTGAAAATTTGGTTAATCACTTATATATTTAATATCAATATATTCAACATCATCTTATATGAAAGTTCATTTCTTCACATTATACTTCAATATATTCAGGAATGAAGATTCGATTTTTTCTTCAAATGTTTGTTTACTAGGCTTACTAACTTAATCAAGACATAAAGTAAAAATGAATAATAGAGATTTCTATGTGAAGGTCAAGGTCAAGGTTCTATTCACTATAGGCATAAAATAACCACGTTTATTTCTTTGGTATAACAGCAAAAGCGTGTTCTTAAAATTATGAAACTCCTCTACTCATCTCTCTATTTATTATGTATTTATAGAGAATCCATGAATGTGCATGATATATTAAGTGCATGCAAGAAATTCTTCAACTAGATATCAAATAGACCATAAGTTATGTTTTCATTACTCTGGTTATCTAAAATATTTGCTAACAATAAATTTTTCCATTAATCAATGCACTAAAGCTTTATTCCTTATAGTAGAGGCTTACAAAAGCATAAGATTAAAAAGGGTGATGCCATTTCCCATGAAAATGAACAATGATGTACATTTTTCGTTGGTTTTTGCTCTCGTGTTGCTTATGATGATGTTATTATTTATGGAAGCTCCTCTATTTATGGTTACAAGGACTATACATGATTATCCTAATTGTGTTGGATATAGTGTTGTCATTGATGAAAATCTATGTCATTGATGTCAAACTGGAACTCAAATGAATCTATAGACGAAATGTCTTGAGAGTCTTCTCGAAGATAGGTTTGATATCTTGACGAGATCACGTTAAATTGGGGTTAATGTGGCTTGAAGTATATTGAGCTTTTGTAGAATTTATGGTGTTTAAAAGGGGCAATGGATGGAATGGTTGGATAGTCATGTTCATGACCTCTCTAATAGTATATCACACTTGGTCAAACTCCTCACATATAAGAAGATGTGTCAATTTGAAGTTGAAAATTGTAACGATAGGAAAGCACCAAGTGCATTATAAAAAACATCACATGGCATTGTGATTGGATAGTTTGGTTAGGCAATTGGATAGTTGTTGAGCGAAACATGGGCTATTTAGGGCACACCGCTTACAAATGGTGACATCATGATGACATCAATGTCATATTTTCCATGGACCCTAAGATTAGGTCACATAGCGAGAGCACATGGAGATTTCTCAACTTGTGTTGCACATGAAACCTAAAGCTTGTGTTAGCCTCAAGCAATATAAGCTTCTCTCACACTTATGTATAGGATGGTATTCAATTCAATGTGGTGTTTTTTTTTTATCATTGAAGGACCTATCCGATGAGAGACATCAAAAAGTGACGTGTTTTTGTTGCCTTTCTGGCCTATAGAATCCTTCTCTCATTGCATGAGGGATCAATGTAGGGTGTGATCAGAGGTTGTGATCCTTGTGTGTTGGTCACTGGAAGGCATATGTTCATGCTCTCTATTCTTGGTTTCCTCAAATGAAAAGGTAATAGGCTCTAATGTGTTGGTTTTTCATAGATATAGGTTATACACTATGTTTTGTGGGTTTCTCATATGATTAGGTTGTGTTCTCTCTAGACTATTGGTTACCCCAAGGCATGAGTTATTATCTCTATTGATTATTGGAAGATGAAAGGTTTTTCTCTCTATTCTGATTGATTGCCCAAAGGCACATATCATGCTATCTATTGCATTGACAACAATTTTCCTCTCCATTCGCTTCCAAAAGGCCAAAATGGATTTGAGAGTGCTTGACTTGGTGGAGGTTATATGCTTGAACTCAACCAACATCAAGTTTTTTTTATTTATTTTTATTATTTTTTGTACAAAAAATACATTTTTTCAGAGAGTTACACAGATAAGAGAGGAGAATTTTGTAGAAAGGTTACCTGGAAAAGTTCATTTTCTAGAACATTCATTGAAAGGAACATTTTGTTGAACACTTAACTTATTTTATGGATCTATATGGCTTTTGGGATGATTTTGAAACCAAATTAGATTTTCAAAATGGGGAAATTATCAAAACTCAATTCTGATCTTTCAAGGGGTTAGGAAGAATTAGAAGATATATTCTTGATGCTACAAAGCTATATATTTTTTTGGGGCTTATGAATATTTTTAGGATTTATGAGCTGGCGTTGTATGTACAACCAAAATGGTATATGGGAAATGTGTTATTGTACTAGATTGTTGAACAAGTTGTTGTGATGACACTAGTACAATTTGAGAGATTAGTGAGTAGGCAACTGAAAAAGTTAGTCACCACAATTATTTCAGGTGAATTACTAATAAATTTGAGCAATTTTAATTGACTGAACTAAAAATGACTAACCTAAACAACCAATTTAGTCTATGGATAAAATATATGACTAGATATTAAGTGACTCAACTAAAAGTGACTAACTTAAATGACTAATTTAGACTAGGACTACAATATATGACTAGATAATAAGTGACAAAATTAAAAATGATTAACGTAAATTAAAAATGAATAGTGTTTTACTTGTAAGGACACAATATCATATATTTACTTGTTCATGTTAGATTTGACATATCTTGGGAACATATATATTACATAGTAAACACTCTTGAGCTTTAGATGAGTACATGAATGCATGAAACACCTTGATATTTAAGCTCTTTATAAATAATTGTCAAAAGTGTTTACAAATTTGTATTATGGTCAATTTTTGTTCTTGATAAATTTATTTCTTAAATTTTTTGAACACATTTGACATTTTACCCATGCCCTTACACAAATCAATAGGTGGGAATGTGAAATGACTTGGTCATAAGGCTAACAATTCACTACTTTTAGGATTGTCTTGATGGTTTACTTGCTTGCCTTTTTGAAGATGTATGTTCACTTTCTAATTTGAAATGCCACATCATAACACACATAACGAGATAGTGATCGGAGCCCAATAGTGCTACTATTGGTGAGATCTATACAATTTAGACAATGCACACAATTCTTAAATATTTGGTGTTGACATATGGAATTTCCTATTGTTTAGGGGTGCTTTAAAACTTACATTGATCTCAAGTCTTAATGGAAGTTTGTTCTAAATACATAGTGGTTATTGTTCTCACATGATAATGGTATTGATAATGGTTCATTAGTTGTAATTACACATTTTGGAGTGTTACAAATACATTGTTTGGGTTACAATTCTATGGTTACAAAGTACCGAACTATAAATGGTGTTAAATTGATTATAAATGGATGACATTTGGATGTTACTAATGTTTAAGTAGTCCACATAAAACTTTTTTGTCTTCATTATCCTTAGTAACAAGGACAATTTTGAATATTTCTTTTATTTATCATCACAAATGTTAACACCCAGGTTGTCCTCTTTGACTCCCAAGAGGATACGGCCGGGGTAACCACTAACCAACTTTGGGCTGCAGCTTCTAGCCCAGCTGCAGTCAGAGAGGGCTCTCTCTATGTGGTAT
>APFE030997072.1:131756-164990 GCA_000404065.3 Pinus taeda
AACAGTTTGGACAGATATCATTCTCTATTCTACAACAAATAAATTGAAAGCATGGCATGGTCCAGATTAGACTGTTGGGCCATCCATCGAAAGTAAGTTCATGTAGAAACTGAGACAGGCATTAGTCCTTTCTGAGGAAATATGTGATCTTTGCATCATCAAAGCAGAGCATATTTGGACCTTTGATCTCCAATCATGAAATATGAAACCTATTGGTATAGGTATCTAACAACAAACACATACATGTTTGTCATCGCAAAACATAGTTAATACTATACATGTATGAACTTTTAATTGTGGAATGGTCTCTTGATGATGATAGCAAAATATCAATATCCAATGTTGATCATGAATACGATGAATGAATGATCTAATGCCTTGTATGGACTAATTTAATAGTAAAATTAAATTTATTATTTTATACAACTTAAATTATTCAAACAACAATAATTTTTAAAATAACCATTAATATTATTTAAACAATTAAATTTCTTTTGATAACATTCGTTCATTTATTAATCATACCTAATTTATCTTATCCCTAGAAATAAAATATTATATTATTATCTTAATATTATAAAAATAACAATAAGATTAAATTTGTTAATATAATTTTGACCTTGGTCCTAAAGTCAAATATAGCTGTTATGTAGCCGTTGGAGTCTCTGCTCAGTCTATTTAACCTGCTAGGCCAGATCTGTTTCTTCAGCTTGTCCTGACGATGAACCACACTAGTTGGTTCGAAACGCGTCGACAAAGGTCTTTTTCATGTGATTTACGCCGAAGCTCTTCTCACAACTATGATGAATCACAGAAGCCTCAATTCTACAATTTATGATTTATTTTCTATTTTTATTGTGTCATTGTATATATGCTTCACTAGCATCTCATGTTGTATGGTTAATTTAGCAAGCTTTATTTTTCATTTTTCAAGTATAATTTTTTTGCATGAATAAGCATAGTTGTATAATAAAAATAATTCAAGTTTTTTTCATAATTCATGGTTTATTTCACTATTTTCACACTTATCCTTGACCTTCTACGTTGAGAGTGAGTAGTGTCAAATCACTAGTCTTCATTAAGGAACGTCCCTTCATTACTCAATGCCCTATCTTAGCTCAATCTTTAAGTATTCCCCCCTGGACAAGGATATCCTTCTTGTAGTCTAAAAAGTGAGAGAAGGCCACCAAGGTGATATTAGGTGGCTTTCTTGAGAGTTGTGTTTTAGGCATTCCAGGTGGGGTCAAGACTTTTTTCTTTTTCTATAAGAGTGTTTGTGTGGAGATAGAATATAGAAAATGCTTACAAGAAAATTAGTTTCCCTTATTTCCATCACCTAAATTACTTCCAATGAAATCATGTGCTTTTAATAACATCTAATTTTGATAAATAATTAATTCAATAAAATTAATATATTATTATTATTATCATTGTTATTGTTATTTTTTGTATATGGCAAAATGAACAACTATAGTGAGCTTGTACTTCTTTTGCCTCACCTCCAAGTGTACCCACATTCCTCCCCTATCGCAAATTGAATTAATCAAAATTTAAACCAATCAACTGATCTACACAATGGAAAAAATTATAACTAAATTTTAATATTAAAAAATATAGTCATTTGATTTTATTTTCAAATCGATTTTCATATCTAATTTGAGGAAACTCTGTAAAATAATGTTTAATGCGGAACATGTTAAGAAAAGTAAATTTTAGTTTGTACAATGTTATGCAAATAATTTATTATACTCCACTAGGCCAAACAATGATGCTACACTCCTTTTGCACATAATATTGGTAAATATCTTATTGGTTTTGGAAAAAAATATAGCTTTGGAAAGCATATTGATGGGATTATCACCTTGACACTTATTTCTAGGAACATTTCATATGGAGGATATTTTATAGTTTATGGTTGATTGAGATACTCACATGACATCATCTTCTAAGCCACACGTCTTCTAGGTGCTCTCTCGTCATTATTTAATGGCACTTGGCATCATTTAAAGTCTGCAGGACAATTCCCTAAGTTTTTTGACTTTGCACTGATAGTATTCTATTTCGAGTTTCTTTCTAAATGAGTTTGTTCAAAAGGTGTGTTACTCTTGGAGTTCCACAAGTGCACCTTTGCATGCATGTACTTGGTCTCCTTTTTTGTTTTTAGAACTTTTGTTTGGAGGGTGCACATGGGAAGATTATCATCTTCAAACTTTGGGAATTGGTCACTTAAGGATGGTTATTTTATTTTACTTAAATGCATACATTTCTGAGGGCGCACTTAGTGATTTCCCCTAGATGCACCTTGAAGCACATCATCTCATAACCATTGTTATTTTATATTTTATTGACCTAACATCATGAAGGGTGCATTATGTGGACCTATATCATTTTAACTTTGTATTAGGCCTATTTTAGTCATGTTACGTCTCTTGTTTGAGGATATAATGCACACTATTTGATATTTTTAGATAGGGTGACCTTATTTGAAGAGAGTAATTAGGACCCACTATCCACTTAACATGGTTAACAAGATCTAACTACTCCATTTGTTTATTATTTCTTTGAATAGTAATGGAGCTAGTTGGATATTTATTGTATTATATTTTATGAGAAATTAAGTTATATCTATATAAAGATGAGTTTCTCTCCATTTCAAGTGTAATTGGAAACTAGAGGATCACATAATGAAGGTAGTGATTAAAGGTTGGAGTTTGGAGATGATGGTGTTGGGATCCCTTATCTATCAATTTTGAAGAATAATGAAGAAATGAGATATTGTTGTTTTGTAATATGACCATTGATATATTGATGTATTTGACTAAGTTAAATACTTTATGTTACTGTTGTATGTGTTCTAGGAACATCTTTCTTTCATTCTAAATAAATGATTAGTTATGAGAATACTACTCATCTAGGAATAAGCAATGTGAGAGGGTTCTTCCTCTTGTATTACTTTTGATTTATTTTCTTTATCCTATCATATATAGTTGTTGATTGGATAATAATTTAGATAATAAAAAAAACCTTCATGTACTATGATGTATTGAACCCTACCAGATTAATTTCCAACCATCACCTTAAGATTTAATTTATCAAACAAGTTCATTTTACCTTAGGTATGAAATTAACCCAGGGAGGTACCAAACAAGATATTTCATTAAAGTAGGTGAAAGGTGTCAAATGTGTCTTTCTACCCCATACCCTATCTTCAATATAGTTTATGGTAACAAATCAATGAACTGATTTTTGCAATATTCTCAAGACTCCAATAGTCATTAGGGAAAAAATGATTAAAGTATAGTGGCGGTAAATTGGGGTCTTGGGTGATTTGGTGGTAAACGCAAGTGGCAGAGCATAGATCATTTCTTGATAATTGGCATTTTTTTACAAACTACAACTGTTTATGGCACACTAGCATGGATCCCGATCTCTGTTGTGGGGCTGGATTCTCAGTGTTGTTTCTGTGACGGTAGCACCTATCCAGATCTCTCTGGTGGGGTTGGATTTTCGTTGTTATTTCTGCGACGATAGCACCAATCCAGATCTATGTGGTGGGGCTGGATTTTCGGTGGATATGCATGTTTGGTGGACGGATCATGTAATTGTGGATTTTAATTGTAAACTGTCCCTACAATTATTCACCTTGAATATTTTCCCATTCCCCAAAATTGTGTTTCATTCGAAATATTTGTCGATTGTTCTTGTAGTGGCGGTAAAAATCAAGGAGAGGTGTTCACCATTGTTCTTGAGTAGGGACCTGCGTTGGTCGCGCAGCATACAACCACTATTCCTTTTTCGATGGCGTGAAATGTTGTTGTCGCTGTGGGGTCGGGGAGGATATCTATCAGGGATTCAAAAAAGGTTCTGAGTGAGATGGATGTCATGTCAACTCAATCGTTCATAACATCTTCCATTGCAACCATAATGTTAGATCTCAGACAACCTTGATCACCGTAGAATTTTTAGACTACAGTTGTGGAGGTGGAAGATCCTCCGCTTGTAGATCCCTTGGCAAGCCCATAGTAGACGGCTTCCACCACCACAACGCCCGCTGCGGTTGAGGCTGTATGTCTTTTCACATCTTATAAATGATTCGATGACTATCGCTAAACTACAATGGTATCTCTGGACCGATTCGCTCATAAATACGATCCAGGCTGACGAAACCAGAGGCTTTATGCCTGCATCGATCGGGGAGAAGCTCTCACTCGTTTTGTTCATAGATCCGTCTCACAACAATATAACTAGGAAGGTCCCGATTACATATCAAAGCTCGGAATTCTTTGGACCTTGAATCTCTCCTATAATAATTTATCAGGCTCGTTTCCATGTTCGGGTGCATTCATAACCTCAATATTACAACATTTATAGGTAATCCTGGACTGTGTGGGAAGTGTTTTGGCTTAATAGATTGCTCGTTGGACAAGTCCAGTTCTACTACATACAAGAAGAGGATAATAGTAATATTGATTTCTTGTGGAGTGGCTCTTTGTGTGGCTTTTTGCATTAGGCTTCTATTTTGGATTTGCAAATGAGGAGCAACCAAGACGTGTCAAACCCAACAATCCTATCGACTTAATATCCCATTTTGAGAATCTCAAGCGAAGAACTCTGAGCAACAAACTACTTCAACCCCGAGAATCTAATTAAAGTGGGAAGCTTCGAATTGGTTTCTTGGGGAACTATAGTAGGACGTCAGACTTGTTGTTAGGTGTTTGTGGGTCTATATAGTGAAGACTGAAAAAGATCTTTCGGAGAGAGTGCATAACGTTAGTCAAAGTCCGGCATCAAAATCTAATGAAAATCATCACAATGTGCTCCACTGCTAATTTTAAGGCTTTGGTATTCGAATTCATGCCCAGTGAGAACCTAGACAGCCATATCCATGGATCAAAGAGTGAGAAAGTCACGTGCAGTGACGTGTTTTGTTGGATGTTGCCCACAAGTTATCGTATCTTCATCACGACAGTTGTTTGCCTATTGTGCACTGTGATTTGAAACCGCATTCAGGTTATTAGATGAAGACATGACAACTCATCTAGCTAATTTCAAATTGGGTTGTATGTTCACCCAATCCGACGTGGCATCCACCATGTACTTCAATATTGAAGGGATGCATAGGGTATATAGCCCCTGGTATCAACTACTACTATTTTTTCAATTGATCCATATGTTTATTAGTAGCTTCTAACATCTTAGAGAGTATTTAATTTCAAGATATTATTATAATATTATTCCATCATTTTAAAATGGTTGATCTAAAGATATTATTATAACATAATAAAAATTCTTATAAAATTATTAATTTTGAAATTGCTCACTGTAGAATGTAGAATAGGGGTGAAATTTTGGCAAAGGGGATGTGTACAGTTATGGAATCTTAATGTTGGAGGTGGTGAAAGAGAAAAGGCTCACGAATGAGATGTTCAAAGGTGGAGTGATGATATCAAACTGGGTCTCAATGCATGCTTCAGTCGAGGTCAGCAAAATATGACTTTATAAGATGTGAAAATACTATTAAATTCTTACATGTGTTTTTTGCATGATGTTCATAATGAATATGTATGTCTTTTACCTAGTGAATGAGTACAGAGTTGGCTTATTGTGGTTTTAAAATGCAATGCAGGAACTTGCAAACTATCTCATACCATACCTCTCAGATCCCCACTCTCTTGTCTCCATATGATATAGGTTTACATAATTGAATTTCATGATAAGGAAATCAATTTATTAGGTTTCTTTCTTTAGAGCACGCCTACTCTAAAGATGATGGAACTCTATTTAATAGATGATTTGGATTATGATGATCCATGACGTGTAATTTTTTTGGAAAAAGTGATGTATTTAAATAGAGTTTCAAAGCAAGCAAGGATATTGGAATGAGAATATTCTTTTTAAATACAAGCTTCAAAATCTTTAAACCATTGACTAGTAAAAAGGTTTTCTCACTTCATTTTATTTTATTTTTTTCTTTACAGAAGGGTATGGCCAATGCAGATTGTATGTGGATACAATGATGAATTATATTATGGATACGAGGATGTGGGCACTAGTTGAATGAGCTGCTTAGTCTTGGGCAACATCGAGTATGGAAACAAATGGAAGTCTCATGGAGTGGGTATGCGACATTTTGCCCCATTTTCATTTTGTTTATCATTCATTGTTTACACTAGTTCTCACAACCAATTTTAATTTTTTATCATTAAAATTGTTCACTTTGTATCATTAAAATTCCATGTTTGCAAGGAAAAGTAACATTTCAGTTGCTTTAGATGAGCACCTTATAGGATTAAGATGTTCCCAATGAGTTTTGAACATAGTCCAATACGCCTTGTTGATTTTGGGCTGTCATTGCGGGTTATCGCTTGAATTGTTATTCCGTTTAACATTTGATTAACAACAAAATGCGATAATTTTATAAATTATTTGTATGTTTATTTTTAAAAGCATTTAAGAAATTTGTCTTCAGTAACCACGCTTTAGACGACAGATTTCACACTACAAGGTTTATGGTTTGGGTTATTTATTTGGTTAAAATTTCCCAAGATTTATATCATATCTCACGTATTAGGTTTGGGTTATTTATTTGGTCAAAATTTCCTCAGCTTTATATCATATCTTCACCTTTTGAAATTCATGCCATTTGAGTGTAACAGATCATGGCAAGGATGAGCCCTATTAAGGTCACCAACCCTATTACTGTGCTTCATGAATCATAATTCAAAGGGACTCTAAATTTGATTATTTTCCTTAATTAAAAAATATTAAGGTAACTCCTCTCAGTCAAGCTCAACCCCAAGTCATACTCGAAATTTTGACATGTGAATAAGATTGGCTCGGCAGCAAGTTTGACACCCAAGTCTTTTAAAGTCAAACAAGACTATATGTTTTAAAAAAAAATGATCATATCCTTAAACTGTTAGCCCTTAGACTCCTTCACTCAAGAGAAGATCATTCTATGTCTTGATAATTGGTTTATCAAAATGTTGATGGGGCGAAATATGAGTTGGAGATTAGAGAAAGTAATTTTTCCTGACATTTCCTAGAATATTTTGAACTTTTGGGGGCACCTCACGTGACACTACCATCACCACGCCAATATTTTTTTGTAAAGTTCCATTGCAACAGGCATCCACTGATTCACATTCCCGAGCCCATGACTATAAAGATGATTCTTCTTGAACATTTTTCCTAGATGGTGATAAGGGCATATAGTCCTTATCATCATCAAGTATGGATTTTCTTTCTTCACCTATGCTCCACATTCGCCCTCCCAATTTTAGATAAGCATAAGTTTCTTCTACATGATTCCCTCTGATTGCAGAGTTATATCCACACCTAACATACTCATATTGACCTTGGTTTGTATACTTCTCTGCTTCTTCTAAGCTAAGCAATGAGGAAACCATTACCTCCCAACCACCACGAATAGATAAACCATTTTTCATACATTGTCTTTAAAGCTCCATAAAATGAATACTAAATAATTCTCGAGTTATTTCTCCCTCTCCAATCGCCAGAGCAACATCTTGATTTGGACCAGATCCATTTGTTATGTTTGTAAGATTGGCTTCAGAACTATCAAGGTCCTTCAATGGTAGGGAAGCTCCACATATTGAATGAAAATGAAGGACACTTAAATTTATAGACGGAAGAATGGTAGATCTCATTCCATTCACATAAGCATATAAAAGGAGAAGCCAATCTGACGAAACCTGGAGATCTTTCATCACTCTCTCCTATAAGGACACCAGAATATAAATGTGAAAAAATTCACAGAATGATCCACATAGTCATTACACTTATTATCATATTTTTTTTACGAGTAAAAATTACCAACCACCTTGCTAATTGATGACCAATAATGTAATATTCCCTACACTATTCCCAATTACACAATAAATCAAATCTAAAATTGTGAAATAAATGGTAGATATAAGATAGATTAGCATTAAGTTTCCTATCAAAACTTTTAAATCAGTGATATGCTCTTGACCTACAAGTAGATACCAGAATACCATGTATGTGACGAAATATACCCAGAACATAGAACAATAAGAAATAAAAACATGTATTTTATTATTCAGAAAGGAAAGCAATGTTCACTTGCCTCTTCGAGGGGGCAACCTCCAATAGAGCTGGGCTCAATTACAAAATAAGACACGATACTCATCAAGGGTAGTCTCTATCCTTAGAATAGGACTCATACATGCAATATCATGGGTGAGTACCATGGTTCTTATTAATACCATCTATATAATACCATGGCCCATTTACAACTAACTGTGGTCCCTTCTTTAAATACAGGGCGACCACTTACAATTATTAATATGGGCTTTATTGACTCTTTAACTAACTATAACTATGACTCGACCCTATTACATAAATAAGTGGGTAAGGGTTGGACCCTAACTTGGCCTCCCTCATAAAAATAGCCTTGCCCTGAAGGTTGAAGCTGCAGAAACTGTTGAAGAACAATGGCTAGTTCCCAGGTCGCATCTTTTGGAGAGGTGTCTTTCCACCTGATGAGGATTTCCTTGATCATGTGGCCACGTAGGTGTCGTTCTCACGTGTCAAGAACCTGTTCAAGTTGGAGCTAGATTGAACCTTCTTCATCCAATTCCAATAGACTAGTTTGAATTCTGCAATGGTTCCCAACCACTTTCTTGGGGCATGAGACATGGAAGATGGGATGGATTTTTGTAGTGGGTGGCAAGGCTAGCTTATAGGCTACTTCTCGAATGCACTAAAGTATTTGATACGGTCTGTAGAATTTTGGAGATAATTTATGACAAATCTCATCTTTGAGTGACGTTTTCTTATATGGTTTCTGTTAGAGTCGGTCTTTTCAGTCCTCTGTCAAAGATCAAAACTCTTTCTGCCTCTCATTTTTAGGTGTCTCGCTCCATTCACTCAGCTGCATTCTGCTAGAGGCATGCCATAATTTGACGGAAGGGTCTTGTCAGTTCATTCCCCTCATGTCTTGTACTTGTTGGCTTAGGTCTTTTAAGCAAAGTTATTAAAATCCATGATAGTCAATGTTTGATCTTTTAATGGAAAAGACTCATTTCAGTCATTAGGTCTAGGGTTTGCAAATTGTTGTTCTCAAAGTGCTTCAATAATACTTGCAAGCTAGAGGAAGGTTAAATAATTCACTCAAATGATGTTTTATGAGCAAGAAAAGATGAATTTTGGAAAACTGACAGAGGTTTTTGTCCATAATAGGCCAGGGAAGAAAAATATCCTTCACTTTTTACACAAGTGTCATGGTTTTAGAGAAAAATACAATTGCCTCGGGAGAATTGATGCACCTCTAAAGTGACCTTCGGAAAATCAAGTTTTCTCCTAGCTTGGTTAGCCAAATGACTTGTTTGATAAGAAAAATGATAATGAGACACAAAGAGCTTTCCAATGAGCTATCATGTACTCAATTTGGAGTTGAGGAACATCTTCAAAGGTTGACCGCAACAGCACTCTGCCTTGAGGCAGCCTCACTTGGCACATTTTGACCCGTCTGGGGAGATTTGATTTTTGGTAGGGAAAATGAACTCCAAATTGAAAAATTATAGTTGGGTTGGAAGGTAGACTCAAATACCTTTCCAACGTGCTATCCTGCACCCAATTGGAACACTGGGAAGGCCTCAAAAAACATTATACACAGGCTCTATGCGTCACGCCATTGGAACGACGCTTATGATAGGGAGCTCCAAATAAAGAAAGGTTTACATTTTTGGATTCAACATGAAAAATCATGACTTCTGGTGCACGGCCAAGAAGTTTGGGCAAGTTTTGAGTCCCCATGAGGTCAAAAACAGTCAAAACATGACCTCTCTGGCCCTGTTTGGACACACAGGAAGCAGTCTTGGGAGGTTGAATTTTTGGAGGGGCAAATGAGTATGAAATTCAGAAATTCCACTTGGGTTGGAAAGTAGACTCAAATACCTTTCCAAAAAGCTATTATGTGCCCAATTTGGACATCGAGAAGGCCTCCCAAAGTCCTCCATAAAAAAGTACCATGCACAGGCTCTATGTGTCGGGCACGTGGTGCGTCAGTTATGATAGGGAGCTCCAAATCACGAAAGGTTTATATTTTTGGATTTGGCATGAAAAATCATGAATGATGGTGCATGGCCAAGAAATTTAGACAAGTTTTGAGTCCCCGGACCTCTCCATCTGTCGTTTGGGTGGAAAATGCAACGCTGGCAAACGGTTGGCTCTTCGACTTCAGTTCGTTAATGATGATTGAACGACTCCCTATCTTCAGTGATTTCCTTCCCCACTGCTGAGGTTATTTATGGTATTGAAAATCATTTGTAAAGGGTTGGAGTTTCTGCAAATAACGTGGAGAAAAAACCCAACATTCTCATTGTACAGTTTTGGCTTGGAGATTAATAGAATGATGCAGCTCTGAGTCATGAGATCCTTGTGGTGTGAGTTTAGCAATGTGTTTTCTTTTCTATGTTTCATATGTATTCTTTTATGTTTACCATCCATTCATAATCATTTATGGTTGAATTCTCTTAAGTAAGAACGGTAGAATCCAGTTTATGCTCTACCTTGTAAAGCATTCATATTTTGTGTATCTTCCTCTGTTTGAAAAGGGTTCATGTGTATGCCCTTTTCAGCTTTTCATAATAGTCTTTCCACTCCATTTTATTTAAATCTGATTGTTAAACCTCCCGCCTATCTTGCCTCACGAAATATTCTGTGTCTTTGATTTAATTTCCCAGCTCATGCAGTCCTTTGGCCCAACACATCCCAGAAAATTCAGTCATTTAAAAAATCTCCTTTTCTATATCTATTTACTAGCCTAAAATCAGTATTTCATTTTGAGTCATCTCAAACTTGATTGCGTATTTTTACTGAGTGTGACCTAGAGAAAGCCCTCTCCTGTTCTGGTAGGGCTAGCTTCCAGATTGAGCGTGGTTTGTGGTTATCCTGAATTTTGCCTTCCTTCAACCTAAGGCAGATTTAGGCACTAACATAGTGGCGACTCCGCTGGGGAGAAAATGGTTTGCTTGAAGATTGTTTTGCCCCAGTACATCTGTCAAGCTCAGGTCTGATGGTTGATGGTGAACAATGATCTAACATAAGAAGACGGCTGAAATCATTCACCTAGTGACTCCTTTCGCTAAAGAATCCAGCAACCAGTTCTTCATGGTGACTCCACTGTAGAGGGATCAATAGCTGTGAGATTTTTTAAAATGGAGCGGATTGCAAGAAGATACACTCCAATGAGCCGAGATCACATTCCAGGCTTTCCAAATAAGATTCCGAAAGTAGATTGGTCAAGGAATTTGCCTACGTTTAAAGATGATGGTAGGAAGGATGTTGCTTTACATCTAGTTAGATTTCACATGCATATTCGAAGTTGAAAGTTGATTTTCCTGAAGATTGCCTGATGAAGATATTCCTGGCCACTCTGGAAGGTGAAGCTCAATCTTGGTATGAAAATTTGCCCGCTGCTTGTATTTACTGTATAAAGGATTTTCATGCCCTGTTCATTGAAAGATATAAAGACTCTTATCCATCATTAAATCTAGTTCATGACTGTTGCAAACATGCTTCTACTTTTATTGAAAGCCTTGAAAAATACTATGAGGATGATAATTTATGGATGATGAGATCATGGAATCCTTGTACGAGAATCCATTTCAGCAACATGAATAGAAACTAGAGGAGTCCCATCAAGATGCTCAAGAAACTTTGCAGCAGAATCAAGGTCTTTGTATGGTGGAAAATGAAGGAATTTCACATCTTGACAGTCAATATGAATTACATGAAATAGATCAGCAGGTTGAAGAGTTCCATATCACTAAAAGCGATGAAAGAAAAAGTGTCGTTTCAGATTTGTCCATAGAAGAAGACAACATGCAGAGAAGTCAAGTTTCAAATTCAAAATGTGATAATGTTAAGACAGCGATTTCAGATGTAGATTCAGATTGTGATGACCAAGAAAACCTTGTACTAAGTCCCATGAAAGAGAACTCTACTGCTGAAATCATCTGGGATGAAGAAGATAGAGTTTTGGATCCAAATGTTCTCATGTCATCAGAACACAGTCTTCATGAAGAGGTTATCCAGTCAGCTCATGAATAGCAAGATGAGATCTTTGCTCAAGAAAGTGAAAAAGTTCCTATGGATGAATTTATGGTAGATGATAGAAATGTTATTGTTAGGTTTCAAGAATTATTTGAAGTTTCTTTTCTCATGATTAATGAATGAAAAGACAATCTAGTTGTCATATCATATGAAGATGACCTACAGTGTATTTAGACTACAGAAAGTTAGATCATTCAGGATTCCCTTTCAGATTCTTCTTCATATGTCTCATGTTTTGAAATGTTCTTTGAAGAGGAAATCTACTCATCTATTTGTTCAGAAATTTTTGAAGACCAGGAACATACTCTTATTTATGAAAAAAGATCAGCATCACAAGAAAAGGACACCTTGTTTCTTCAGTAGGAGGAAAATCTTCATGTTTTTCATGATCCAATGGCAAATCTGTTGTAGTCATCAGTGAAGGTCATTATTGCAGTATTCAGTGATGAAGGAGATCATGGTCAACTGTGTTTTTGGATGGCCAGTTACCATTATCTGTTGTTGATCAGGAGAATCAATCAAGAAGGCATCTGCTTGATTGGTTACATTGGAAGACACATTACACATGATTGTACATATTGCATTAGTATGCAGGTGGCTATCATCATAATTTGAAACCCTAGAATCTTGATGGAATGCTGCCATTGAATAAGTTTTGTCAGTTCTTGTTTTAGTTAAGTTAGTCATGAGTCATTTCCTTTTGCATTGAGTCAGTTTTTTCAGTCATGTTGGTTTCATAATTAAGTCAGTTTAAGTCAAGTTCCAGTCAACAAATGCGTCAAAGTCTTGTGTTGTTTGTCGAAATAATGACTCCATAGCCCAATGGACGAAGGCACTGTATGCTCACCCAAAGATCTGCAGTTCTTGGCACCTCCAAGGAGTTGGAGCTACCATCCCCCATTGGAGCCAATGTTAGAGTCGGCCTTGTCAGTCCTCCATCAGAGATCAAAACTCTTTTTGCATCTCATTTTTAGGTGTCTCGCTCCATTCACTCAGCTGCATTTTGCTAGAGGCATGCCATATTCTGACGGAAGGGTCTTGTCAATTCATTCCCCTCATGTCTTGTACCTGCTGGCTTAGGTCTTTTCATCAAAGTTATTAAAATACATGACAGTCAATGTTTCATCTTTTAATGGACAAGACTCATTTCAGTCATTAGGTCTAGGGTTTGCAAATTGTTGTTCTCAAAGTGCTTCAATAATACTTGCAGGCCAGAGGAAAGTTCAATAATTCACTGAAATGTTGTTTCTGAGCAAGAAAAGATGAATTTTGAAAAACTGAGAGAGGTTTTTGTCCACAATAGGCCAAGTAAGAGAAAATTCCTTCACTTTTTACATGAGTGTCATGGTTTTAGAGAAATGTCAAACATCCAACTGCCTCGAGAGAATTGATGCACCTCTAAAGTGACCTTGGGAAAATGAAGTTTTCTCCTAGCTCAGTTAGCCAAATGACTTTCTCGATGAATAAAATGGTAACTAGACATAAATATATTTCCAATGAGTTATGATGAGCTAAATTTGGAGTTGAGGAACACCTTCAAAAGTTGACCGCAACAACACTCTTCCTTGAGGTAGCCTCACTAGGCACATTTTGACGAGTCTGGGCAGATTTGATTTTTGGTAGGCCAAATGAACTCCAAATTGAAAAATTCTAGTTGGGTTCGAAATTAGACTCGAAGAAATTTCCAATGAGCTATCCTGTGCCCAATGTGGACACCATGAAGGCCTCCAAAAGTCTCCTGCAACAAATGATATGCACAGGCTCTATGCGTCGTGCCATTGACGTGACGCTTATGATAGGGAGCTCCAAATCAAGAAATGCTTACATTTTTGGATTCAGAATGAAAACTCATGACTTCTGGTTCATGTCCAAAAATTTTGGGCAAGTTTTGAGTCCCTAGGAGGTCAAAAACACTCAAAAAATGACCTCTCTACCCCTGTTTGGACACATAGGAAGAAGTCTTGGGAGATTGAAGTTTTGGAGGGAAAAATGAGTAAAAAATTTAGAAAATCCACTTCATTTGGAAAGTAGACTCACAGTCCTTTTCAACGAGCTATTATGTGCCTAATTTGGACACCAGGAAGGCCTCCAAAAGTCCCCCGTAAAACAGCGCCATGCACAGGCTCTATGTGCCGTGAACGTGGCGCAACGCTTATGATAGGGAGATCCAAATCACGAAAGGTTTATATTTTTGTATTCAGAATGAAAAATAATGAATGATGGCGCATGGCAAAGAAATTTAGACAAGTCTTGAGTCCCCGGACCTCTCCATCTGTTGTTTGGGTGGAAAATGCAATGCTGGCAAACGGTTGGCTCTTCGACTTCAGTTCATTAATGATGACTGAACGACTCCCTATCTTCAGCTATTTGATTTCCCACCACTGAGGTTATTTATGGTATTAAAAATCATTTGTAAAGGGTTGTAGTTTATGGGAATAGCGTGGAGAAGAGACCTAGCATTCTCATTGTATAGTTTTGGCTTGGAGATTAATAGAATGATGCAGCTCTGATTCATGAGATCCTTGTGGTGTGAGTTTAGCAATGTGTTTTCTTTTCTATGTTTCATATGTATTTTGTTATGTTTACCGTCCATTAATAATCATTTTTGGTTGAATGCTCTTAAGTAAGAAAGGTAGAATCCACTTTATGCTCTACCTTGTAAAGGATTCATATTTTGTGTATCTTCTTCTGTTTGAAAAGGATTCATGTGTATGCCCTTTTTAGCTTTTCTTAATAGTCTTTCCACTACATTTTATTTAAATCAGATTGCTAAAACTCTCACCTATCTTGCCTCATGAAATATTTTGTGTCTTTGATTTAATTTCCCAGCTCATGCGGTCCTTTGGCCCCACACAGCCTAGAAAATTCAGTCACTTAAAAAAACTCCTTTTTCCATATCTATTTACTAGCCTAAAATCAGTATTTCATTTTGAGTCATCTCAGACATTATTTTGTATTTCGCTGAGTGTGACCCAGAGAGAGCCCTCTCATGTTCTGGCAGGGCTAGCTACCAGACTGACCGTGGTTTGTGGTTATCCTAAATTTTGCCTTCGTTCAGCCTAAGGTAGATTTAGGCACTAACACTTCCAGCATCAAGAATACCTAATCCCCTTCTTGAAATTTGCGCTGTAAACGATGTTGGTTTGCCTATTGCTTCATGTGATTTTGAGCTTGATGGGGATTCTCTTTGAGGTGCTGGCAAGGTTGCATGGTTTTGTAGGAGTTGATCCACTGCTTATACCTTCAAACATCCCTAGATATAAGTAGGTGAAGGAGGGAGTTGACCATAAACTACTTCATATGGAGTCATTTTGGTGGTGGCGTGATAGTTAGTATTTTACCACCATTCGGCTAGAGGTAACCACTGTACCCATAGATGTTTCTTTTCTGAAGTGAAACACCTGAGGTAGGTCTCCAGACATTTGTTGACTACTTCAGTTTGACCATCAGTTTGCAGATGATAGGATGTACTAAGTTGTAGTTGGGTACCTTGTAGCCTGAAGAGTTCCTGCCAAAAGTTACTGGTGAAGTCTGGGTCATGATTAGACACAATGGAAGTAGGCATGCCATGAAATTTGAAGATCTGTTCAATCAAAGATTGGGCCACCAAAGCTGCCGTAAAAGGGTGGGGTAGGGCACAAAAATTAGCATTTTTAGAAATTCTGTCAACAACCACCATGATGACTGACTTGTTGTCTGACTTTGGAAGACCCATAATGAAATTCATAAAAACCTCTATCCAGATTGAGGTAGGGATGGGCAATGGCTGTAATGTGCCCAAGGATTTAACTATTTCTCCTTTCTGGCACTGACACACATCGCACTCAGCTACAAAAGTAAGAATGTCCTTTTCCATGCCTATCCTAAAAAATTAACGTCAAGTGCAAGCATAAGTCTTTTGAAAGCCTGAATGGCTTGCAATGGGAGATGAGTGCAACTCTGCCAAAATGTGACTTTTAAGGATGGATGTAAGTGATATCACTAGAATCTCATCCTGCCAAGAGTAGCCCACTGTGGAATTTGGATCTGCCTACAATTTATTAATGAGTTGGGACAACAAAGGATGTGAAAACCATTCCTTGCAAGCCTCTTCAATCCACCCTAGCATGGGAGGAGAGATAAAGCAAGATAAAGCATCCGCTACGATATTTTCTCATCATTTCTTGTAAATTATCTCATAATCATATCCCACCATTTTGGCTAGCCATTTATTTTTTTGTGGCGAGGATAGGCATTTCTCCCAAAAATATTTAAGGCTTTTATGGTCTGTGAAGATTTGAAAACACCGCCCCAATAATTGTGGTCGCCAGGTATCCACTGCATGTAAGATGGCCATCATTTCCTTCTCATAGGTAGATTGTCCCAGATTTGTCCCACTTAGTTGTTGGCTAGTGAAGACCAAGGGTCGACCTTCCTACAAAAATACAGCCCCAATACCTGTACCTGAAGCATCACATTCAATCACAAAAGATTTGGTGAAGTCGGGTAGTGCCAATATGGGAGTGGAACACATGGCATGTTTGAGAGCTATAAATCCCTGTTGTAATTCATCATTCCAGAGGGATGAATTTTTATTGAGAAGGTGAGTGAGGGGACAAATTTACGATAGTAGCCGATGAGACCCAAAAATCCATTCAAGCCCTTTAAGGTCTTCGGTTGAGGCCAATTGTGCATTGCCTCTATCTTTTTGGGATCCACCCTGAGACCTTCACGCCCCAAAATGTGGCCCAAATACTCAACTTCTTCCATGCCAAAAGAGAACTTGGACAATTTGACAAATAATTTATGCTTCCGAAGCAGTTGCAAGAGTACATCTACATGTTGAAGATGTTTTTCCCAGGTGACGTTGTAGATGATGATGTCATCAAAGAAAACAAGGAAATATTTTCTGAGATATGGTTTGAACAAGTGATTCATGAGGCTCTTAAAAGTGGATGGGGCATTACAGAGACCAAATGCCATGGCCAGGAATTCATAATGGCCTTCATGAGTTCGAAGAGTAGTCTTTGGAATGCCTACATCTTTCATGCGAATTTGGTGATAGACCGAGTGAAGGTCGAGCTTAGTAAAGAATTGAGCCCCATTTAGTTCAACCAGTAAACCATAAACAACCGGGATGGGAAATTTATCTTTGATCGTCAACTTATTGAGGGCCCTGAAGTCGGGACACATACGCCATTCCCCATCTTTCTTGACCACCATGACCATAGGTGATGAATAAGGACTAATGCTAGGATGAATGACACATGCTTCTAGGAGTTCCTTGATGATTTTTTCAATTTCATTATTTTGGGTGAAAGGATATCTATATGGGCACACATTTGGTGGTTGTGTCCCTAGGACCAAAGTAATGCTATGATCATGTTCCCCTCTCGAGGATGGAATCTCATGAGGCTTGTCAAAGACCTGCAGATGGTTGTTTAAGACTTGTTGCATGTCAGGATGAATATGGAGAGAAGTGGTTTCAAAGGCCTAGATGGCATTAAATTGGGCTATAACTCCATGGTGGCCCCTTTTTAACAATTTTTCCATCCTCTACGAGTTGATGATAGAAGGAGCACCTTCCTGGAGTATGTGGAGGGTATGTGTATGCTTATTTTGCTTCAAGCTCATATATAAGTCCTAGAAATCCATTGTGATTGGGACGAGTGTGCGGAGCCATTCAACACCCAAGACAATGTCACACCCACCCATGTTGATGGCAAACATGTGGGTCTTTAGGTGATAATCCCCCATTTGAAGTTTGACATTTTCACAACGGCCTTCACATTTCATTGTCCCCCCATTAGCAATCTATACATGGAAATTAAAGACTGCTCTAACAAAACAATGCACTACTTCATCGACTCTTTGATGGATAAGGTTATGTGTACTGCCACTATCAATCAAGACTACTACAAGGCGATGCTTAATAAAACCTCTAATTTTGAGAGTTTGGGGAGAAGAAATTCCTGCCAAAGCATGAAGTGAGATAATTGGTTCTTCAGGTGTAGATGGGAGCTCATTTTCTAGCTAGTTGTCCTCATCTTCCTCCTCTGGTCCCTCAAATGGTGGGGATTCCTCAAATGAACTATAATCAGTATCATCAATTTGAAAGAATCTGGGTTCCTTGCATTTATGTCATGCGGAGTATTTCTCATCACAGTATTAACACAATCCTTGTTTTCTTCTTTCCACCATTTCCATTGGTGACACCTTTTGAAACTTAAGTGTTTGGGTAGTGCTCGGAGCCTGGGTGGGGCATCCCTTGACTATGAAATTTGGACGAGTCGACTGGGCTTCTAATGTGCATTCTACCTCACGAGCTATCTTGCAAGTTGCTAGTAATGAGACTGGGTGTTTTAGTCAGACATGGACTTGTATGGTGTCTTTGAGACCACTGATAAAACATTCCAAGTAGAATTCATCTGCTAGACCTCCTCTGTGGAAGGCTAATGCTTCAAAGGCTTTAATATATTCTTGCACTATGTCTGTTTATCGAAGCTTAGTAAGACAACCCAAAAAGTTATATTCATGGTCAAATAGATCAGAAAGGGCTTTTGACAATATTTGCCAACTTAGTGGCATTGCATAGTAGTGTTGATGCCACTGCTACCATTGCCATCTTTCTTGCTCCAAGTATAGGCTTCCCACACTTAGCTTAGGCGCATCATCTCTGATATGATTCAATGCGAAATGTTGCTCCATTTGTGCTAGCCATATGGTTGGATGAGATCCATCAAATTTATACATGTACAGCTTGGGTGGTCGAAGCTGGGACTGTTGGTGGTTTCCATAGAAGCAAAGAGAATGGCTAGACTCACCCTCAAGGTTTTCATTAAAATCATATGTCTCTGATTGTTCCCCCAACTTACCCTTTGTGATTGTGTCAGTTAAGGTCTAGATCTACTTCGTTAATGCCTCCAACATTTTTTCAAGGGTGTCGATCTTCACTTTGGCCATAGCTTGAGCTCTAGTTTGTACCATGCAACGATCCGATGCACTTGTCATTACTGTGAAAAAAAAAAACTAGGACCACCCAAAATTTTGACACTGACAAGTGAATGGTACCACCTTGCTCAACCCGTCAGCCTGATTCGTATGGGCTAAGTCTCCTATAAGTGTCCCGGTTGAGTCTTAGACTCTTTTTCTATTTTTTATTTATTTATTTATTTATTTTACTCTGAAAGGAGTTTTACTCCTCTCTTAGGAATATTGCAGTAGCTGATTCCCAGAAAAGTTAATTTTGCCCAATGATGACTCAACCCAAAAGCTGAGGTCAATGCCTTCGTGGCAACTAGCCCTTGTGATCCCTTCCCGTGCTCACATGCAACTAGGGTTTTTGGTGAGGTCTTACAGGAGCATTAACTCTGCCACCTTTTTTAGGTTGTCTCGATCACCGTGTTATGGTTTTATGGCACGGGTTTTGGTTGTATCTTTGGTTATTGTTGCTACTGGTTTTTCTCTGCACCTCTATGCCTTACTTGGTTCCTTCCGCCTGATGGTAATGGCTCTATGCCTCCCACTGTCTGCTAGTTCCCGCCTTGGCTTTAGTTTTATGTTACTGCATAATGTTAAGATGTTGTATTGACAAGTTTGGTGTGTCGTTGGTCCTAGGTTCGACTATGGAACCTTCTCTTCACTTCAGGTAACCTTCAGGGTACTCATATTTACCCTTATCTTAGTTTATGCTGCATATAACTACTTATGTTGCTTCTCTAATCATTCTCTTGACTGTGCAGGTAATTCTCTCCTCCGTGTTGGTGCAAGGGTTTGGTCCTTGACGGTTACTGTTTCTTCACTCTTCCATTCCGGTCTCCACTTGAACTGGGTAGGGTCCTTCCTGTTTATCTTATGTAGTCCTGTAGGTTATTTTTGTAAAGATGAAGACTCGTATTTGTTGGTCGTAAGTTTTGTCTATACATCGAAACTTCTGGGTTGTTAGTTGGTCATTGGTTACTATGGTTCTGCTGAGATTTTGGTTGTGAATTTGAATGCAAATTTTGTACAGTTCGAATTTGGTTATTGAGCATGGTCACGTCTCTGTTTGTTTAATTGGTCCTAGGTCACAGGAACCCTTCTTGGTCTGTAATGAAAATATCTGAGGACTGTTTGGCAATTGTATATTTTTTTGGAAGGCACTATGCCTTATGCTCTAAATCTGTGTTGGGTTACACGATGATGTCTCTGAACTATAAAAAATATTTATACAATGTATGTATATATATTTATAAAAATGATAAATCTTCTACTTGTAAGAATTTCAATGATTTTCTCTCGTGAAGTGCCTGAATGAATTCTCTTGCAGTGTTCAGTTGCTTCGATGTGATGCATAGTCTCGTTAACAATCCCTCAATCATGTAGTTAATTTCGTGCACAATACCATATTATAGAGATTCATAATAACAACTATTTGATACTTGAAATGATTCTCTTTACTAAAATATTCTGTAAGAGTACATTCTCTGGTTTCTATTCACCTTTATTTGTAGCAACCCTTTGTTCATCTTTTGATTGTGTATTTAAGCTGTTGGTAGCCTCATTCAGTTGAGGAACTACCTGTAGTTGTAATTTGCAATTACATTCCCTTTTGTTGTTATTCAAGTATTAATTTATTTAAGACTATTCCCTAATCTATTTACTTTCAAAAAATAGAAAGTAACAACATTGACTGTGACAGCCTTCTTGAAAAGAAATAACAATAAAAGTAAACTAAAAAGTAAATTAAAAAAATTCTTAAAAGATCATGTCTAGTTGTTGCCTCCCTAATTAGATGCTCTTGCATCAGGCTCCCGTCGTGAATGAAACTCATGGCTCATGTCCATGAGCTCTTCAATCGAATACCTGACGTGTTGAATCTATCCGACATCCAACCAGGGACTATCATCGATTGGATGGTCCTTCCACTTAACCAAGTACTGCAGGTACTCCTTTCGGCGTGTCCGCCTAGATACCTGAGTATGCAGTATTTGATCAATATCTAAAGGCTGGGCTGGGGGCATTTGTCTGATCCATATCCCTGTCTCTTCGTCTCCCTAGATGTCCCATGTGTGTCCTATTGAACTATCCTCCGTATTATCAAAAATATAAGGGTATAGTTCTACTACATTGAAAAGGGGAGAGATCCCAATACACGGGGGTAATTGCAATTCATATCCATTGGCAGAGAATTTCCCTAGTATTTGGAAAGGCCCTATCTTTTTCAATTTGAGCCTATTATATTCTCCTCTAGGAAACCTCTCCTTTCATAGGCGTGCCAGTACCAGGTCTCCTACATTAAATTGCACTTCCCATCATTTTAAATCTACCTTCTGCTTATATCTTTGGCTACTGTTCTACAATTTAGCTTTCACCTGTTCGTGAAAATCATTAATAATTTTGGTGAAATCTTCTCTGTCAACACTCCTCTGTTCCAACCGACCCAAATCTCGTAACTCGTGCACTCCACAGGGGCGCATACCATATAGGATCTGGAAAGGGCTTCTGCCTGTACTCATGTTGGGTGAATCATTATAAGCGAACTCTGCTTATGCAAGTACGCGATCTCGCTGTCGTGAATTCACTCCAACTAGACTACATAACAGATTTCCCAAACTTCGATTTACTACCTCAGTTTGCTTGTCGGTCTATGGATGATAAGCTGAGATGAAGTTCATTTTAGTATCTAATTTCTTCCACAATGTCCACGAGAAATGGCCCATAAACTTCACGTCCCTACCCAAATAATAGACTTTGGTAAGCCATGTAGGCTAACAATTTCTGTAAAGAATAAATGGACTACATGCATGGCATCATTGGTCTTTTTACAAGGAATAAAATGTGTCATATTTGTAAAGCAATCCATTACTACGATGATTGAATCGTATCCTTTCTATGTCCTCAGCAAACCAAAGACAAAGTCTAAACTGACTGAGTCCCATGGCCTGTTCAGAATAGGTAGGGGCATATAGAGTCTCATATTTTGACTATGTCCCTTTGCCAAATAACACATCTTACATCTAGCCACATACCATTGTACGTCTCACCACATATTGTACGTCTCACCGCATATTTGGCCAACAATAGAAATAGCTTACCTGGTCCAAAGTCTTGTCTATGCCAAAATGTCTAGCTATACCACCACTATGTTTCTCCTGAATTAAGTTCTCCCTCATTGAACATTCTAGAATATACAATTGTCCTCCCTTCAACAAAAATCCTTCCTATATGCCATAATCTAACCACAAATTTTTGTTTCTCAACTGCGAATTCTGGCAAGCTTCATACGCTTCCCGAAAATCCGCATCTGTCTCATACATATGTTTGAGATGTTCAAAGCCCAACACCTGCACTCTGCTCTCCTATAAAATCAAACTTCTTCTGCTTAATGCATCTGCCACTTTGTTGGCTTCTCCACTGATGTGTTTCAACAAAAACATGAAACTCTGGAGTTATTCCACCCACTTCACATGTTTATGATTCAACTTATGCTGTTGCATGACATATTGCAAAGCAAAATTGTTCAAAAACATAACAAATTCATTTCCCAGCAAGTAGTGTCTCCAATGTTTTAGTGCTTGCACCACCGCATAGGATTCCTTGTTATGGGACGTATATTTTTGTCTACTCTCATTTAACTTCTCGCTAAAATAGGCCACTGGTTTACCCTCTTAACTCAGTACCACTCAAATGGTTGTCCCACTGTCATCACAACCAACTTGAAAAAGTTTGTTGAAATCTGGTAACCTCAAAATGGGTCTTTCAGTGATCTTCTTTTTCACCGCTGAAAGCTCTTTTTAACTGACTCAATCCAATGAAAAGGCTGATTTTATTTTTTGACAGTGTCCACCATGGGTACACAAATCCCACTAAATTGTTTTATAAATTTTCGATAAAAACTTGCTAGCCCATGAAAACTTTGTACTGCAAATAAACATTTTGGGGATGGCCACTAACTATAGCTGCAACCTTTTTTGCATCCATATTTAACTCATTCTCTGAAATCATGAATCCCAAATAAACCATCTTGTTCTTGAAAAACATACATTTCTTCAAATTTAACAGCAATTTATTCTGCTATAATTTTTCCAAGACACACCTGACGTGTCAGAAATGTTCTTCCCTAGTCTTACTGAAAATAATGATATCAGCCAAATACACAAAAACGAACTTCCTGATATATTCTTTTAGAATCTCATTCATTAAGTGCACAAATTTTCTAGGTGCATTACTCAATCGAAATGGCATGACTAGCCATTCATACAGGCCCTCATTGGTTTTGAAAGTAGTCTTCCACTCATCTCCTTCTCGAATATATATCTGATGATAAACGCTTTTTAAATCAATCTTTGAAAAATATGCTACCCCACTCAAGCAGTCGATCATTTCATCCATTTGTGCTAAAGGTAACCTATATCTAATGGTAATCTTATTGATTACTCAAGTGTCGATACACATCGCCACTCTCCTCCTTTCTTGGGAGCTAAGACTATTGGAACTGCACATAGACTTAAAATTTCCTGAATCATCCCTTTGTCCAACAACTCTTGTACGTATTTCCTAATCTCCTCATTTTCCTTTGGACTCATTTGGTAAGAAGCTTTGTCGGGTAAACTAGCTCATGCGATGAAATCAATATGGTGGTTGATACTCCGTTTTGGGGGTAACTTATATGGAAAATCATCTACTACTATATCGCTGAATTCCTGTAACATATCTTGAATTTCCTCCAACAAATCCTTAATTTCAGTATAAATTAACACTTTCCTTGGCCTCCACACAATTGTAAACTTATTTAATCATCTCTAATCTGTTGTAGGAACTCTTTTCCCCATAATAATAATGCCTTTGTCCCACTACTCTCCATTGTGTCCTCTTCGTTCATTGGTACCAATGTATGCTTGATCCCATCTTTCACAAACTTATAACAGTTTGTCTTTCCATCGTGCATTACCTTCCTATCATACTGCCATGGTCTACCTAGTAATATATGGTGCACATCTATCAGCATAATGTCACATGTCACCTTATCCTTATCCCTGCCAATATGAAATTCCATTTCACACTGCTCATCAACAAGCAATTAATGCCCTTTTTGTAACCAAGACATCTAGTATGGGGTTGGGTGTTTCAATCTTTTTAAACCCAGTTTCTCTACCATCTCTATGGCTACCAGGTTACCAATGCCTCCATTGTCAATAATTAGTTTACAACACTTCCCATATGACTTACACACAATCCAGAACAGGGCTTTCCGTTATGTCTGATCAGCTAACTCTTTAGCTGGCTTCAACAAGACTTTGTTCAACACCAAGCCCTCTCCTATTTCAGGCAAGTTCTCCACTTCTTGAGGTGGGGCCTCAGCGTCCGCTAGTTGAGCAACATATGTTCCTCTTTGTCCTTCTTGATCACTTTCAGGGCATTCAAAAGACCAGTGTACCCACTTGTGACACTTGTAACACTGATAGGAATTCCCTATACTCCCATCATTACCTCTCCCTTGCTGGTAAAGCCTTCTCCCTCTAGTGTTACCTTCTTTATTAGCTGACCCTATAGTTTTTGAACTGCTGCCTTCCTCACTACCGCTCGTAGTTCTGCTTCTGCCAAAGAATTGTCCCCTTCCTTGGTCAGATCCACGTCCTCTCCTGGCATTTTATTTCCTGCTGATCTTCTCCTCTACTTTTAAAGCACTATGATATGCTTCTTCTATAGATTTTGGAGAGAGAATACTGGTCTCATCTAGTATCTCCATCCGTAATCCATTCACGAACCTTGATTTCTTTTTTGGGGTATCTTCAACATAACCTGTTCACAGATTCACTTTATAAAATTCTTTTGTATATTCTTTCACAATCATTGCTCTTTGTTTCAGGTTCTGTACCAAACTATATAGAGCAGTCTAATAGATTTTAGGTAAAATCTTACCTTTCATCTTGGCGATCATTCTGGTACACTTTTTAATTGGTGGCTTATTTGATCTCCTTCGCTCTGCCTACACACTGTCCCACCACAGTTTTGCATGCCCCTTTAGTTTTGTAGCTGAAAATCTGACCCTCCTATCCTCATTGATTTCCTCACATTCGAAGTATTTATCAAACTTGCTAATCCAGTCCAATAATACTTCAGTGGATAAAATGCCATCATAGTTTGACAGTTCAGGCTTCGGTTTGCTGCTTGCTAACAGAATAGATTTCAACAATTTTATCTCTCACCCTTCCCCATTAGACCCATATTTCATAGTTGTAGCTTCTTCTTCACTATCATCCCCACCTTCTTGATCCCTATGCCTCCCTTCTTCTACTGCTACCAATCTAGCACTTAGGATCCTAATTTCCTCGCACAGTTGTTCATAGGCTACCCTCTCAATATCTCTACCTCTACCCCTTCTTCCTACCTCCATAATTTTTTTTTCTTCCCTAAGGAAAGAACTACTCTGATACCAAGATGACTCACCCCAAAAGCTAAGCTGGGTGCCTTCGTGGCAACTGGCCCACATGATCCCTTCCCACGCTCGTATGCAACTGGGGTTTTTGGTGAGGTTTTAATGGAGCATTAACTCCACCACCTTTTTGAGGTTATCTTGGTCACCATGTTATGGTTCTATGGTGCAGGTTTTTGTTGTAGATTGGGTTATTATTGTTGCTAGTTTCACTTTGCTCCTCTATGCCCTTACCTGGTTCCTTCCGCCTGATGGTAATGGCTCTCTACCTCCCACTATCTACTGGTTCCAGCCTCATCTCTCGTTCTATGTTACTGGGTAATGTTAATATGTTGTATCAATGAGTTTGCTGTGTGGTTGGTCATGGGTTCAACTATGGAACCTTCTCTCCACTTTGGGTGAACTTCAGGGTACTCATCTTTACCGTTATCTCGATTTATTCTCCATATAACTAGTTACGTTTCTTCTCTAATCATTGTCTCTTGATTGTGCAGGTAATTTGCTCCTTTGTGGTGGTGGCAAGGGTTTGGTCCTTGACTATTATTATTTTCTTCGCTCTTCCATTCCAATATCCACTTGAATCGAGTAGGGTCCTTCTTGTTTATCTTATATATTCCTATAGGATGTCTTTGTAGAGATGAAGTCTTGTTTTTATTGGTCCACAGTTCTGCTTATCCGTCGAAAGTTATGGGTTGTTAGTTGGTCATTTGTGACCATGGCTCTGCTGAGATTTTGGTTGTGAATTTGAACACAATTTTTGTATAGTTCAGCTTTGGTTGTTGAGCGTGGTCCTATCTCAGTTTATTTAGTTGGTCCTAGGTCAGAGGAACCCTTCTTGGTCTGTAATGAAAATATCTAAGGACTGTTTGGCAATTGTATATTTTTTTGGAAGGCACTATCCCTTATGCTCTGAACCTGTGTTGGGTTACAGGATGTTGTCTTTGAAATATAACAAATATTTATGCAATGTATGTATATATATTTATAGAATGATAAATCATCTACTTGTAAGAATTTCAATGATTTTCTTTTGTGAAGTAATTGAATGAATTCTCATGCAGTGTTTAGTTGCTTCGATGTGATGCACAATCTCGTTAACAATCCCTCAATCACGTAGTTAATTTTGTGTGCAATACCAAATTATAATCATTCGTAATAACAACTGTTTGATACCCAAAATGCTTTTCTTACTATTTTAAAATATTCTGTCAGAGTTTACATTCTATGGTTTCTATTCTCCTTTTTTGGTAGCAACCCTTTGTTCATCGTTTGATTGTGTATTTACGCTACTGGTAGCCTCATTCAGTTGAGGAACTACCTGCAGTTGTAATTTGCAGTTATATTCCTTTTTGCTATTATTCAAGTATTAATTTACTTATGACTATTCCCTAATCTAGTTACTTTCAAAAAATAAAAAGTAACAACATTGCCTATGATAGCCTTCTTGAAAATAAATAATAATAAAACTAAACTGAAAAGTAAATTTAAAAGAAAATTCTTTAAAAAACATGTCCGGTTGTTGCCTATCTAATTGGATTCTCCTACATCACCCAATGTCCTGTGAGAATCATGCCTAGGTATAGGAGCCACACAAATAGTTAGATCTATCAGCAAAACCCTCAACTACATAGGATGAGTAGGAATGTGGTGATGATCAAACCCCTGCTGCTAGAATTGAATGGCGGATCTGATTGTTGACTCCTAGAGAACCAAAACTGCTAGATATAAATGGTGGATCTGGTAGATTTGAATGGAAAAGCTAAGATATCTGAATGGCTGAACTAATTTTTGTGGCCGCAACAGAACCCAACTTGCTAGATCTGATCTGAGAAGGATGATGCATGATCTAGAAAGAGACAAGAGAACTATGGTCTTAAGGAGTGTCAAGTGCTATAGATCGCAACATACATAAGGGTCCGATAGTAGTACTCGTCCAAATCTTTCAGGGAATTAACCAAGCAGGATCAAACATTCCCTTAGCCGTACAACCCAATTACCCTATTATACACATGAGTAATCTCCTCGAGTGTTGTTCTCAATGTACTGAAGTAGTGAGATGACCAACGATTTATCTATGGTGAGGTTTCGAGAGAGCCTAGGGGGCTTCCAATATACCTAGAGGGTACTTAGAAGACAGTCTGTGCATGGTTTTGTCTAATGCACTACTACTCGAAGGGCTACCTACAGGGTTTAAAAGGGAGTCCAAAAAGTGTGACCACCTCTTGTATTTCATGCATGCATACCTCCCCATATATGTAGGTTTATGTGCTCAACGATAGCTCCTGTGGTTTAAAGACGTCGAAACGTGTCTCTAGCCAAAAAACAATTCTGGTAAAAATGGAGATCTCATTAGCCCTGCAAAGTTCTCTGATACCACTTGTTATGCCCTTGACCTATTAGAAGATACGAGAATACCAAGTATGTTACGAAATATACCCAGAACACGGAACTATAAGAAATAATAGCATGTATTTTATTATTCAGAAAGGAAAGTAATGTTCACTTGCCGCTTCGAGGGGGCAACCTCCAATATAGTTGGGCTCAATTACAAAATAAGGCATGACACTCCTCAAGGGGAGTCTCTATCCTTTATGTAGGATTCATACATGTAATACCATGTGTCAGTACCATGGTTCTTATTAATACCATCTATCTAATACCATGGCCAATTTGCAACTAATTGTGGTCCCTTCTTTAAATGGGGGTCAACCAATTACAATTATCAATATGGACTTTATTGACTCTTTAACTAACTATAACTATGACTCGACCCTATTACATAAATAAGGGGTTTAGGGTTGGACACTAACAGAATGATCCACACAGTCATTACACTTATTATCATATTTTTTTATGAGTAAAAATTACCAACCACCTTGCTAATTGATGACCAATAATGTAATATTCCCTACACTATTCCGAGTTACATGACAAATCAAATCTAAAATTGCCAAATAAATGGTAGATGTAAGATAGATTAGGATTAAGTTTCCCATAAAAACTCTCAAGAAACTAAAAAATGTCTAGGAATTGCAAACAGTATGATGGTACCAAGCCCACTATAAATAATCAAAATATAAAAATTTGAAAGTTCTAACGTGGTACTTCTCAAAAATGAGAATCTCAAAACCTATGTTTTGTAAAGAATCATCTATTCTTACCTGCGTTGAACCTCTCCTCAAAGGAAAATTTTACTCCCTTTAGAGTTGCTACATTCTTATTGTATGTCTCCAATTTATCAAAGGTAACCACATTCTTCAAATTCACATCTAAACTATACATGGTGTGAATGATGTGGTTGTAGTTAACAACCTTGATGAAAACCTTGAACCTTGATTTCTTCACAGATTCCTTTCTCATGACCTTCTTAGGGTATTTCACAATACTGCTATAAGGAAGTGTTCATATGTCCTTCCAATGATGCCATCATCAAAGTTTTTAATGATAATGACCTTCTGACTCAAAGTGTCCCTGTAAGAGAACGACAACCCTGTTTTTATTCAAAAAATTCACCATTCTCGTTGATCTCCATCTACTCCCTCTTTCGCTTCCTCTTCTCTAAATCCTCTGCTCTTCTTCTTTACACTTATTATGATATGCACATCAAAAACATACAAACTTTAAAATATTCTGCAACAATCTTACCACTGATGTTTCAGTATGATTCATTATAGCTTTCCATAATATAAGGCAATGTTGCTTCAAACTTTTTCTTATATGCAGAAGCATTCTTCATAGGAGCACTACTATTGTAGAAGTTTGAATAACTTTCTGCCCCGATGTTTCTGATTTCTAGTATGATGTAATTGTAAAAGAGAGTGGATCAGGAATTTTCCTTAACAAAGGGTAGAAGAGATGAATTGGAGGACATGGTTTGTGGTTTAAATATTTCCATAATATTAGGCAATGTTGCTTCAAACTTTTTCCTATATGCAGAATCATAGAATTACTATTGTGAAGAATATAAGAAACTAACATGACCATTGCAACTTTAGTTGAAATAGGCATCTACTTTAGAATCAAAGACTTTCTAAGTACCTCAACTACCTGCAATGCATGCAACATACCAATTAATTTTTAAGGAAATATTTTTGTCAAAGTTCTTAACCAACAGATAAGATAAATCCCACAACGACATCATCATCATGAGAATAATACCTCGCCAGCTACGTCGACATTGTCTAGGGAAAACCACATTGCTTCTTTTATATAATTTCTCTCCAAGGTTAAAGCATGAAGCATGTCCTCAAGTTCATCTCTTTGACCTTTTGTTAATGCATGTTCATGATCCACTCTCTGGTACAATTACATCAAACTACAAATCATAAACAACAAGATAGAAAGTTATTCAAACTGCAAACTCAAAAAAATTTGGTTAGATGTTGACCCTTCATAATATTTGGTGAAGTTTAACATTACTAAGAGTCAATGGGTGTCAATGTCTCAAAAATATTGAAATTACCTATAATAAAGTATTAAAAAAATCAATCCTAATGAATGATATGGTGCTCACCTTCGTCCTTCTAGTAGCGTAAGTTGCAGCTAAGGCTTTCTCATGCTCTCGACTCTTTGTATTTTGTTGTGGTAAACATGGTGGTATCCACGTAGATAACAAAATATATAGCCAATAATTGAAGATATGATGATTCAAAATCAATATATTTATATAAAATATAATTTCACACATCTAAGTTTGTGATGCATCATTTGTGTAAAACTAAAGATTCATTCAATGTTCTACAGATAGTCTTGGTGGCTCTAAATAGAATTATTGCAAGATGGTCTGACAATTGCAATCAATTTTTCTGAAAGGTATTAAAAATTAGTTTTGAAGTATACACATCCCATCAAGGTTTTTTAACACATTAAAGAAGGCCCAAGCATAAAGAAAAATATAGCCTTTAATAATAAGTTCAAAATAATATATATGGTCATTAATAATGATCTATGATTCTTCATATAATTTTCATATGAGGGGTAACTTATCCTCATGAAAACATTGGTTGAAAATCGGGGGTGTTTAATAGAAATTTATGATAGCAAACATATGTTTAGATTCCACCCTATGTGAGGATAACAGGAATATTCGCATACTACACTTCAAGATTTCTTTTCAATATTTATTGATAATTACAAAAAAATGAGAAACTGGTCAACACACAAAGAAATGAAGGATAGAGATATTCATGCAAGAATTACTAAAAAAAGTGTCTGTTTACTAATGATTATTATAACAAAATCATCCTTGAATGTAGTATTATCTTTTCATGGCTTGATTCTAAAACCTATCAAACTGTTACAATCATTCTCATATTTCAAATGCTCACCACTATGTTTGCATTTAATCTCATTTTTGTAGAGTATATCAGTGTCTGCACTGGTTAAATCTAAAAAAGTTTCGTTTATAAAGAGACTAAAATTCCTATAGAATTTATAGTCGTCAAAGATTTTAAATTGGAAAACATAAAAATGGAAGAAATAGGCTATCAATAAAATACACTCACTAACAATGACACCTACAATCATGGAAAAATTACAATTAAGGTCCCTCAGTAGGTTACATCAAAGACATCACTTAGTCATGTTATAATCACAAAATATTTCAAATAATTCACTTCCATGACCCTTGTTAACACCTAATCATCAGGATTGGGTGAACATAATTTAAATAAATAAATAAGTAATGTGAACAGTCATCGGGAGATGAATTGAACAGTGTCTCCATCATGTATATAATGAAGACCAACCTGAAGGAAAAAAATATACGAATCAATTTTTCTTTGAGGAGTTACTGCCTGGTTTGCCATGATATTAGAGCTAGCTCCCAAATGAGTTGTAACTCCCTTCTGACATTTTCTTGCAGTCTGTCCACTGCCCCTATGGAGTCTGTCTACTGCCCCCTCCACAGTTGCTGCTACAAATCTCTAATAGTATCTGCACCCTCTGCACTCCGTGAGTTGTTCATAATTGTCCTCTCTACCATAATCATTGTCAGGCCAGGCAATAACTCTCCAAAGGCAGTAAAACTGATTCATCTATTATTACATAGGTAGGTTATTGTTATATACAACAGGAGTGATTGTTCAGTTCATCTCCCGATGACTGTTCACATTCCTAATTTATTTATTTACACAAATTCCCCCAATCATGAAGATTAGGTGTCAACATTCCCCCCCTTAATCTGAAGAGATGTTGGTGAGTCCAAGCATCGTTCTGAATCGTTCAAGATTTTCTTTTCCAAGTGCTTTGGTGAAGATGTCTGCAATTTGCTCATTTGTGGAACAATGACGGAGATGGATTGTTTTGGCCTCAACATGATGTCAGATCAGATGATATTTAGTATTGATGTGCTTTGTACGATCATGGAACTTTGGGTTCTTGGCCAACTTATTGCAGAGGTGTTGTCAATCATGAGTGGAGTTGATTGTACTTGTTTTACCTGCAAATCTTCAAGATTTTTTCTGAGCCACACATTTCTTTCGTTGCTTCAGCAGCTGCCACGTATTCTGCTTCTGTTGTGGAATCTGCTGGAACTGATTGTTTACGTGATCTCCAAGAGACAGCTCCTGATACAAGACTCATAGCATATCCTGAAGTAGATACTCCAGTTTCTTTGTCTCCATCGAAGTCTGAATCAGAGTATCCAATCAAGCTGAAGTCGTCTACCTGTGTATACTTGATTCCAAGGTCTTGAGTTCCCTTCAAGTACCTTAGAACTCTTTTTGCAGCAGACCAATGTCCCTCACAAGGCTTTTTCATAAACCTGGAGAGGATTCCAACAGCAAATGAAATGTCTGGTCTGGTAGTAGCGAGGTAGATGAGACTTCCTACAAGCTGTCTATACTTTGTTGCATCCTCAAATTCCTTTCCTTCAATAGATGTGAGCTTTAAGTTTTGTTCCATTGGAGTAGAAAGAGGATTGCACTCTGTCATGCCAAATCTGTTTAAAAAATCTCCAATGTATTTCTTTTGAGAAAGAAATATGGATTTTGGATGTTGGGTTACTTCAATGCCAAGATAGTAATGAACATAGCCCAAATCAGTCATTTCAAAACTTTTTCCTAATTCTTTCTTTATGGATGCAATATAACTTTCATTGTTCCCTATCATTAAAAGATCATCTACATATACCACAAGATATACAACTGTTTTGCTAACTTTCTTGACAAATAAAGTTGCATCATCAAGATCAAAATGATTGAAGTTGAGTTTCATAAGATGCTCAGTTAGTTTTTCATACCAGGCTCGTGGTGCTTGTTTGAGGTCATACAAGGACTTCACAAGTTTGCATACTTTATGTTCATGTCCTTTCACAGCAAATCCTTCAGGCTGGGACATAAAAACATTCTCTTTTAGATCTCCTTTCAAGAAGGCAGTTTTTACATCCATTTGATGGACTTTCCAACCGTTCTGAGCTGCTATTGCAAAGAGTGTCCGGATGGTGGCCCATTTTGCTGTGGGGTCAAAAGTTTCTTCATAATCAACCCCTTCCTTCTGTGCAAAACCTTTTGCCACAAGCCTAGCTTTGTGCTTGTCAAGTGAGCCATCAGCTTTGTACTTGTTCTTGTAGACCCACTTGCAGCCAATTGGTTTAGTTCCAAATGGAGGATCAGCCAGCTTCCAAGTGTTGTTCTTTATGAGGGCATCATACTCCTTTTTCATTGCTTCTTTCCATTCATCATGAGAAGTAGCTTCTTTAAAGGAAGTTGGTTCAAAATCTGTAGACAAGTTCAATT
>APFE030997072.1:165461-211023 GCA_000404065.3 Pinus taeda
CATTTTTGCACAAACCCTAGTTTCTTGCCACAACTTGGCAATTTTCTAGGTTGGGCCTGTGTTTTGCCCTTTTGGAACCCTTCCCCTCACTCGATCTCTGAGATTCCACTTTCCCCTGCTTCCTAACATCCCTCTATACTTCCAAAAATTTCCCCAAGAATTTAGAAGCCCCTTATCCCCTTCATTTCGCTTCATTTCGACAAAATCCCTTGTTTCACACATCGGGATAAGTTTTACTCAAATGATGTTTATGAGCAATCAAAGATAAATTTGGGAAAACTAAGAGAGGTTTTTGTCAACAACAGGCCAAGGAAGAAAAAAATCCTTCACGTTTTACACAGGTGTCATGGTTTTAGAGAAATGTCAACAATACAATCGCCTCGGGAGAATTGATGCACCTCTAAAGTGACCTTGGGAAAATCAAGTTTTCTCCTAGCTTGGTTGGCCAAATGACTTTCTTGATGAGTCAAATGATAACAAGACACAATTAACTTTCCCATGAGCTACCATGAGATCAATTTGGAGTTGAGGAAGGCATTCAAAAGTTGACTGCAGCAGCACTCTTCCTTGAGGGAGCCTCATTTGGCACATTTTGACCAGTCTTGAAAGATTTGACTTTTGGCAAGGTAAATGAACTTCAAATTGAAAAATTATAGTTGGGTTGGAAAGTAGACTCAAAGACCTTTCCAACGAGCTATCCTATGCCTGATTTTAAGACTAGGAAGGGCTCCAAACGCCTCTTACAAAATGCACTACGCGTTGGGTCTGTGCGCTATGCATACAGGTGTGCGCTATGCACTGGGCCTCACTGGCCAGTGTAAAAAAACGAAGGCGCTACGCATCAGGCTGTGCACTACGCATTGAAACTGTGCGCTACACACTCATTCTAGCATCACATTTATGTGCCTAAATCGTGTCAAATTGCCTCTGAAGCTGCAAGTAGGTGTTTCTTTGACTCAATCAATCAATTTGAATATTGTTTATAGTGTGTTTGAAGAGTGGAAGTGGTGTGCTGGGTATAAGAAAACAAATGAAACCCTAGGCCATTATCAAAATCTTTGTAAAGGGTATTAAAGGACATATGAGTAATTGATGAAGATTTTTCTCCCTTTACTTGGTAAAATATAGCTCCATGCCCATTTGAAAGCCTTGAGCCATCAGCACTTCATACCCTTGTCCATTTGTCAAAATATCTTTGTGATTGTTTTATGCCAAAATAGACCAAACAAAATGTCCATTATGGCATAACCCTTATGATGCTTCAGTTGGTTTTTTGAGTATGTACTGAAATTGGGATTCCATCACACCTAAAACATACATACTGCAGTCCTCCTATTGCAGCTATTGTGTTTTCAAAGCCATGTCAGATATAGAGTCAGTGTATGAGCAAGAGAATGACAATGATTCCACAACAGAGGGAAATGTGCCACAAAGGCCTCACAGAGGTGGCAAAGGTGGTAAAAATCTCAGAGAAGAGCCCACTTCTATGGTACAATTGCAGGCCTACCCACTTGCCATGGATTTTTTTCGCCATGAGTCATGCTATCATTTTTGTGAGCTAATTTCTCAATTTCAGCATCATCATGCATTAGCTCGCTTGTTTGTTATCCATTTACAAGGTGGCCATGTAAACCTCGCTGGAGTTAATTTCATTTTGTCACCAGATACTATTGCAGAGGCCACTGGGATACCAAATATCAGGGAGCAATGGAATAAGCTTCACCAGCTAGAGAAATCATACTATGAGACATATATTAAACCAGGGTATATGAGGCACTTGAGCAGAGTTTTTCCTTTCCACTACCTGAATGATCGGTTTGCACCTTTGATGAAACTCATCATTCGGTATTTCAGTTGTGAGGGAATATTCTCGCGTCTTTATGCATACCATGTCCGTTTGTTGATGCATTTTACAAGGGTGTGTCTGATGAACATCCCATACTTTATGTTTTGCAACATAGAGAGGATGGTGCCTTTAGTGCAAAGGAAGAGCCCAGGACATTAGCATAGGAGCATATATCATTATGCATTGATCAAGATCATGGTGATTCATCAGTTGGCACAGCAGGGCATTACATGGGAGGATTTTATTTCTCGTGACCTCTTCACAGCGCCTCAGCCACCACCAGAGATAGTTCATGATGAGGGAGGGCCTTCACAGCATTTTGACATTCCTGAGATAGAGCATGTAGATGCTCCAGCATATGTGACATATCAGCGAGGCCACTATCTCCACCCGGGGTGGAAGGGGTCTCGCCTCTGTCTTCAGCACAGGTACCGATTCAGGACAGGGGCAAGAGACCCATGGTTGATGAGGGTCCTTCAGGAGGCCAAGACACGGATATCATTGATGTTGATGCTAGCTCTCCTAGCTCGGAGCTAAAAGAGATCCTCCGAGAGAAAAGGGCCAAGAATGAGTCACTGCAAAAGAAATTGTAGATGTCTAAGTGGGTGATCAACTATTTGGAGCAGCGCAACAAACAGCTGGAAGATGAGCATGAACTTTATGAGTTGCGGAAAATCTGGGAAGACCGGGAATTGGCCCAAAGGTGACCCGGTGATTTGACACATATTGATTGAGAATCAATGCTCATCCGGGTAAACACTCATTTGGAGAAGTTTTTGGCGAAGGTAAATAGGGACAAGGACATGCTTCATCACATGAAAACTCACTATTGGGCTCGCATGCATGTTTGCAAAGCGAGAATGAAGATCCTCAAGAGGCGTTTGAGCAAAGTGAAAAAACAACTCAAGAGGCCTGATCCGCTTCGAGTTTTGGCCGAGGCTTCATTAGTTGAGCATGATACATGATGGAGGGTCTTCACTCCAAATTTGGGCAAATTTGGAGAAAATTTTGTCGTTTCAAAATTTTTGGCTTGCGAAACAGGTTTTTTGGTTCTACGCGTAGCGCGCAGTGCGCTACCCTGAAGATTGGGAGGTCAAAATGACAAATAGCTTGTAGTTTTGGATTTTTCATGCAGAATTACACATGTTCAGCCATTACTGAAGCATTTCATTGAGATCTGGATGGTCAAAGGGTCCAAAAACATCATGAAAACCACCTTGCTGCCACCTTTTGCCACAACATGGAGTACCTCTGGGAGAATTCAGTTTTGAGGGGGCAAATGAGCTCCAAATTCGAAAATTCACTTGGGTTGGAAAGTACACATCCAGGGCTTTCCAACGAGCTATCATGAGCTCATTTTGGATGTCGGGAAGTGCCCCAAAAACAGGCTCAAATGTGCGTTACGCATACAGTTTCTGGCCCAGTTTTTCACCTTCAGCTCAGGAATTCGGCTAGTTTTCACCAGTTTCACTCTTTCATATAATTTTTGACCCAACATGATGTAATTTGATGTATGTAAGGTAACATGTCACTTATCTACCTTCTTCTAGATGATTCATTCAGAAATTAGCAAGAAACTAATGTAATGAATAAGTTTCCTTCTTTTTAGAGGCAGGTTGTTTGGTCATCTAGATTCTTTCTCCATGCTTAGAATTTGTTCAAACTACTCCTAGAAGGAGGAGCTCGACCCCTAGAGGTTAGGGAATGAGGATAGCTTGGTCTATATATGTAAATTTTCATTCAGTAGGAGAGGTTGGACTCTTGGGAATAGTTTGATACACTATTGTACATATTTTATCGGCATTTTGGCAAAGGAAAGACCATGGTTTTGCAGCACTATTTGGGATTCATGTGGCTTTATGTGTTGATGGTGTGTTTCTTTCAGTACTTGTAAGTTTTTTATGTGTACCACTTTCCTTCTTTAATCTTCTGCAATTAAACAAATGAAGTGTTAAGGTAGAATCCATAAATTTGCTATGCTCTGCCTTTAAATTTGTTTAATTTTCCATGTTTTCATCTATTTAGGGAGAATCCTTGAATGTTTCTTGCTCTCCTTAACCTCTCACGAGTCAAATCTATTCATTCAATCACTTTAAAGGCATCAAAAAAATCGCCTATCTTGCCCCAAGTAGACCTCTGCAAAAACTGTGCCTCATCCCCACACCCAAAATTGCCTTTCCCTTGAATTCAACAAAACTTCAAAAAACCAATTTCAAAGTCCTTGTACTTCATACCTAGCCTAAAATTAGTCATCAATTCAGTCATATCGACCTTATTGATTACCTTTTTCCGAGATTGAATCGGAGAGAGCCCTCTCCTGTCCTCGTAGGGCTAGATACGAGGCTGAGCGTGGTTTGATGTAGCCTCGAGTTTTACCTTATTTCAGCCTAAGGTAGATTTGAGTGCTAACAACTTTCATTGTTCCCTGTCATTAAAAGATCATCTACATATACCACAAGATATATAGTTTTTTTGCCAACTTTCTTGACAAATAATGTTGCATCATCAAGATCAAAATGATTTAAGTTGAGTTTCAGAAGATGCTCAATTAGTTTTTTATACCAGGCTCGTGGTGCTTGTTTGAGGCCATACAAGGACTTCACAAGTTTGCATACTTTATGTTCATGTCCTTTAACAGCAAATCCTTTAGGCTGGGACATAAAAACATTCTCTTTTAGACCTCCATTCAAGAAGGCAGTTTTTACATCCATTTGATGGACTTTCCAACCATTCTGAGCTGCTAGTGCAAAGAGTGTCTGGATGGTAGCCCATTTTGCTGTGGGGGAAAAAGTTTCCTCATAATCAACCCCTTCCTTCTGTGCAAAACCTTTTGCCACAAGCCTAGCTTTGTGCTTGTCAAGTGAGCCATCAGCTTTGTACTTGTTCTTGTAGACCCACTTGTAGCCAATTGGTTTTGTTCCAAATGGAGGATCAACCAGCTTCCAAGTGCCGTTCTTTATGAGGGCATCATACTCCTTTTGCATTGCTTCTTTCCATTCATCATGAGAAGCAGCTTCTTTAAAGGAAGTTGGTTCAAAATCTGTAGAAAAGTTCAATTCACAATCATAAGAAACATCCATATCAACAGGTGAATTAGAGTCATCTACATCACCTCCATTTTGTCGGTTTGCATTTCTGGTTCCTGTTTTTTCCAATTTCATCAGGATGAACGCTTTCAAGTGTCTTTGTCAGCCACTTTGGGGGACCTTTCTGAGATGGTCTAGGCTTCTCTGTTGATTGAGTTGGGAGTGAATCAAGGTTGAGTCTCCCAATTCTACCAATTACATCACTTAAAGCATCATTCGTTGTTGGAGTTTCAGTTGGGGGAGAGTATTCTTGAGAAGAAGATTCCACATGTTGATCTAGTATAGGAACCCCCCCTTCAAGATGTGGAATCTGATTCTAAAATTCTTGAAATGATTTTGTTTTCGCGAATCTATCTAAGTGATCAAGTTGTCGCTCAACAACATTGTCAGATTTGGATGATTCAAGAAAAATTACATCTCTAGATATAACAAACTTTTTATTTTCTTCATCATAGAGGCGGTATGCTTTGGAGGTATTTGAATACCCCAAGAAAATCCACTTACGACTTCTAGCACCAAGTTTGTTTCTATGTACCTTTGGTATCAAAGCATAACAGGTGGAACCAAAAATCCTGAGATGTTTGACCGAAGGAACATGTCCATACCACAATTCATAAGGAGTCTTGTTTCTTATAGCACTAGATGGACATCTATTCTTTATATAGCAGCACATAGAACAGCATCAGCCCAAAACATTATCTTTATATTTTTGAAAAAAAGCATGGATCGTACCATATTCAAAATTGTTCTGTTCATTCTTTCAGCTACACCATTCTGTTGGGGATTATAAGGCACAGTTGTTTGATGTTTAATCCCATGTTGGCGAAGATAGTGTTCAAATTCATTTGATCTATATTCTTTTCCATTATCAGTGCGAATAGACCCAATATGAGATTGTGCATCATTTTCAATCCATTTATGAAAATCCTTGAATGTTTGAAAAGCATCAGATTTGTTCTTCAATAAATAAACCCAATACATTCTGGTGTAATCATCAATAAATATCATGATATATTTATTTCCATTTGCAGAAGAAATAGGCATTAGACCACATAAATCTGAATGAATAAGTTCAAGCTTCCTATGTGCTCTTGAATGTGAGTCATGAAAAGGCTGTTTGCTATGCTTCCCTAGAATGCAAGCATCACATTGCTTAAGTTTTCTAGGAATTGTAGGCAAACCAGCAACACCATTTTCTTCAATAAGCGGAGACTGTCATAGTTTAAATGTCCAAATCTAGCATGCCATAATAAACTTGATGGAAGTGTACCTTCTTCATGATGAGAAATATATGAGAAATGTTGTGCATGAGCAGATGTTTCTTGCAGTTTGAAAAGTCTTTCTTCTATTCCCCTCATGACAAGTGAGTGATCAGATGCTTTTCTTACCTCAAGCTTGCCATCAAACATATGAATGGAGTGACCTTGCTGGCAGATGTGGACCAAGGACAACAAGTTTCTCTTGAGCTGTGGGAGATATAGAACATGATCCAGAAGAAAGTCTGAGAGACCAAGCAGTTTAAACCTGATTGTGCCAAGCCCTAATGGCTTGATTTCTGACTGATCTACAAAGTATACTACTGCATCAACATTGTCAGTGAAATCTTCAAAAATATCTTTTCTATGATTCATGTGACAGGTTGCTCCTGAATCAAACATCCAATCATTTTTCCAGGAAGCAAGTGAAGTATTAAACAAATATTCATTTACTCCAATGTTACATTGTGCCTCAACATAGTGAGAAGATTCAGGTGCTTTACCTTTGCCTATATCATTAGTTTTACCTTTCTGTTGGTTTCTTCTCTGTTCAATTTTGTCCCATGGTAGCTTGCATGTAGAGGAATCATGTGATCCATTTCTTTTGCAGCGAATACAGTGTAAATCTACCTTTTCTCCTTGAGAATGTTTGCCCCCCTGCCTCTGAAATATCTTCCTCTTGCTCTTCGTCCACCTCTTCCTCTTGTAGAATCTTGAGCAGGATGCTTTTCTTTATGAGCAAGGAACACAGTCTCTTCAGAAGATTCAGGGGTTTTCTTCTTTCCAAAGGCTTTTTCTCTTTCAGCAAACTTTTTCACAAGAGAGTCAAAGGTTATATCTTTGAGATTTCCATTTGCTTGCAAAGACTCAAGATAATTGGAGTATGTAGGATAAAGTGCCTTGAGAAAAGCAATAAGAGAGATATCCAACTCAACCTTAGTGGATTTGATATCATGCATTATAGACTTTATTTCAGATGCAAGAGCAAGAGGATCATTATTTTGCAGTTCAAGAGTGAAGAGTTTAATCATGAGTTGGACGACTTCAAGTGCAGAATGTGAGTCATAGAGTTCTTTCAACTTTTGTAAAGCTTCAAAGGCAGTTGAATATGATGAAATATGTCGACTCACCTCTTTATTTGCAGATGCTGCGATTAATGCATAAGCTTTGTTGTTCTTGTTTTCCCAAATGGCGAGCTCTTTGTCTGAGGTAGGCTTTTCTGGGTCACTGTCTCCTTCTCCGACACACACTCCTTTCCACAACTCATTGAAGATGAGGGTGTGTTGTATCATCCGGGACCAATCAAGATAGTTCTCCTTGCCAGTGAGAACTATTCCTATGATAGAGATGATTGAATGCATTTTGTAAAAAAAGCTTCTGCTGATAGAAAAAAAAATACTTCTACTGATATACAGTGAAATTGTGCTCAAAAGATAAAAAAGAGGAGATTACTCCTTTTCACCAGGTCAAAATTTCATCCTTTTTGGCACAGGAAAGCTAATTGAAGGCCGAGAACTCTCGTCAGCGTGAGTGAATACTTGCCATTGTACTATGCAAAGATACTCTCCTGAGCGTGAGTGAATAATTGCCTTTGTACTACACAGAGATATAGAACCTTGTGTGCATCACTCTACGAATATGAAATTGGACAAGCTGACTGTAGCACAATGAAATCCACGATGTGAACCCTACGCTGGTACATTGAATAAAGGGGCTGAATCTAAGTTTAATTTGGTTTCAATATCTCACTCCAAATTTTGGTTTAGGTGTATAACAATAATGCAAAGAGAGAAAAATGACATGGCAGGCTGGGTAGCCAATTATATGTCAGACACAGGAAATACAGTGATAAAAATGGCTTCCAGGTCAAAAGCAATGCTTAAAAACCTATTTCAAAAAGTAAAGGGGAAAGAGAGGGCTTTATGGGGGTCACCACATTCAGTTCGACAACCAAATCAGTGAAGATGGTGGCAACAAGACAAGTTGAACGTGGAAGCCTAATGTACAGGAGAAACGACTGTTTAGCTTGATTCTTGACAGATTTATTCGAATTAAAGTTACAACACATACACTTCGGTGCATTGATAAAGTTGGGTGCATTGATGACCACCTGTTATAGATGTCGATTCACAAGCTTGATAAGGAACTTGCTCTTTTTTTTGTAAAGGAACCAGAGGGTCTTTTTCCATGCAATCTTAATAAAATAAAAATGCAGATACCATTCTTAATACAACGTTTCTTAATACAACGTTTCAAAACTTAAAAGTGACATTCTTAATACAACGTTTCGAATACCATACAGTTTCAATCACGCACAACGTTTCAAATACATTCTTAATACAACATTTAAAATACCATACATTAGGTTTGAATCACTTTTGACTGCAGCTGGAGAGCGTCCTTCAATAAAGAAATTTTTTTGAAAAATGAATACCTCTCAATTGAATTGAATAACTCTGCAAGAAGTATCCGCTGGACAGTGCTCAATGGACAGAATGACAGAGGCGTTTGAGGACAGAGCTCAGGTCAGAATGATAGAGGAGAGAGCTCAGGTCAGAATGATAGAGGACAGTGCTCAGTGGACAGTGCTCAGACCAGCATACAACCCACAATAGAAAAAATGAAGGGAGTTACAACTATTTTAAGAACTGGCTATGATATCATGTCAGGCCAGGCAGTAGCTCTCCAAAGGCAGTAAAACTGATTCATCTATTATTCCATAGGTAGGTTATTGTTATATACAACAGGAGTGATTGTTCAGTTCATCTCCCGATGACTGTTCACATTCCTAATTTATTTATTTACACAAATTCCCCCAATCATGAAGATTAGGTGTCAACAATCACTATTGGCACGGTTTTCCTATATAGGTGTAGTGTTTCCTTACCCACTTCCACCTCTTAGTTTTCCAGCAGAGGAGCATTGAATCTCTTGGTATCTACACATTGAAACTCCTAGTCAGTTTCTCTGTGCATTGAGCTTTGAAGATCATTGTGTTTATACCTTTCATTCTGGTGATGATTGTTCAGAATTTCAACAATGTCAAATGCCATATTAGAGTTGAATATGTAGAGCCAATAAACCAAATGAGTCACAGTGCTAAGCAATAACTCTATAAAGCACAGACCCAGTGATGTTATCGCCCATAACCGCATATTCAGAAACTAGAGAAATGCCTTCGAGGTGCTCAAACCCAAGACATGCTACTCATTCTTGGACACGAGAACTGATCTAGATCTAGTGAAGATTTATTTGGGTATAGACAAATTTCGTTTGGGTGCCAAGAAATGCAATCGAAAGCCGGATTGCTGCCCAACTGCATTCATTGTTGTCATGACAAAGAGGAGTAATAGATCGGGTGTGAGGATCAATCCAGTGGCCCGAGTAACCTCCCTTTGTATATTCCGATTTTGAACATGTGTTCGAGTCGAGGAAAGTGTATTTTTGGCTCGAACATGATTTTCTATTTGTCCAATGATTCCATTATGTGACTGCATTTGAGATTTCTCAAAAAGATTTTCTCATTCACTGTGTCATAATAACAAAATAAAATATTTACTCTTATCCAACTGTGTCTAGTAAATAATTTTGGGACCATTTCGGATATGAAAGGAGGAGAAGTAAATGTGATTTTGGCATTAAGAGAATATGAAAAAAAATTGGACTAAAGGAAGATGATTCAGTACTAATTCTTGTTGGTATGATGTTGTTGGAACCCTGAAATATACCTTTGTTGTATGCTCTGTAAAGTTCTGTGTCCATCGCTATACAATTTTTTATATATTTATGGTATATTTAGGCTTCCATATATGTATACACAGTCACTCACCATAAATTTGAATTTGTTGTCCCGTCATTTCAAAATTATTTTTTAAGAGTAAAAGTTTTGTAGCAGAATTGTTTTTTACAGTATGCATCCAATCATATCCATCATGGGAATATTTCTCATTGGAAAAAGAGAACTATCCTAAGTGGTCTCAGATTGTAAAACACAGGCTTATTTTCAATGGGTTGTGGAAAGGAGTGTGTGTTGGAGATGGAGACAAAGAGCCAAAAGAGCCTACATCAGACAAAGAGCTCGTCATTTGGGAAAACAAGAACAACAAAGCTTATGCATTAATCACAACATTTGTAAATGAAGAGGTGAGTCACCATATTTCACCATTCTTAGCTACTTTTGAAGCCTTACAAAAGCTTAAATAACTCTATCTCTCACATTTTGCACTTGAAGTTGTTCAACTCATGATTAAACTCTTCACTCTTGAACTGCAAAATAATGATCCTCTTGCTCTTGCTTCTGAAGTAAAGTCTATAATGCATGATATCAAATCCACTAATGTTGAATTGGATATTCCTCTTATCGCTTTTTTGAAGGCACTTTATCCTACTTACTCCAATTATCTTGAGTCATTGGAAGCAAATGTAAATCTCAAAGATATCACCTTCGACTCTCTTGTGAAAAAGTTTGCTGAAAGAGAGAGAGATTTTGGAAAGAAGACAACCCCTGGATCTTCTAAAGAGGATGTGTGCCTTGCTCATAAAAAAAAGCATCCTGCTCAAGATTCCTCAAGAGGAAGAGGTGGTGAAAGAGGAAGAGGAAGATATTTCAGAGGCAAGGGGGCGGACATTGTGAAGGAGAAAAGGAATATTTGTAGCTGCAAAAGAAATGGATCACATGATGCGTCTACATGCAAGTTACCATGGGAAAAAATTTAGCAGCAAAGAAACCAACAAAAAGGTAAAACTGACGATACAAGCAAAGCTAAAGCACTTGAATCTACTCACTATGTTGTGGCACAATGTAATATTGGAGTAAATGAAGATTTATTTAATGCTTCACTTGATTCTTGGAAAAATGATTGGTTTTTTGATTCAGGAGAAACCTACCACATGACTCATAGAAAATATTTTTTTGAATAATTTACTGACAATTTTGATGGAGAAGTATACTTTACAGACCAATCAAAAATGAAGCCATTAGGGCTTGGCACAATCAGGCTTAAACTGCCTGGTCTTCCATACTTTCTTCTGCGTCATGTTCTATATCTCCCATAGCTCAAGAGAAACTTGTTGCCATTGGTCCACATCCACCAGCAAGGTCACTCCATTCATATGTTTGATGGCAAGCTTGAGGTAAGAAAAGCATCTGATAACTCACTTGTAATGAGGGGAATAGAAGAATAAAGGCTTCTCAAGCTGCAAGGTACCTTTGCTAGTGCACAACATTTCTCATACAATTCTCATCATGAAGAGGGTACACTTCCATCAAGTTTATTATGGCATGCTAGATTTGGACATTTGAACTATGACAACCTTTGCTTGTTGAAGAAAAATGGTGTTGCTGGTTTGCTTACAATTCCTAGGAAATTTAAGCAATGTGATGCTTGTATTATAAGAAAGAATAGCAAATAGTCTTTTCATGATTCAAATTCAAGAGCACATAGAAAAATTCAACACATTCATTCATATTTTAGTGGTCCAATGCCTATTCCTTCTGCAAATGGAAATAAATATATGATGACATTTATTGATGGCTACAACAGAACATGTAGGGTTTACTGATTGAAGAACAAATCTGATGCTTTTCAAACATTCAAGAACTTTCATAAATGGATTGAAAATGATGCACAATATCATATTGGGTCTATTCGCATTGATAATGGAAAAGAATACACATCAAATCAATTTGAAAACTATCTTTGTCAACATGGGATCAAACATAAAACAATTGTACCTTATAATCCCCAACAGAATGGTGTAGCTAAAAGAATGAATAAGACAATCTTCAATATGGTATGATACATTCTCTTCTTCGGAAATGTAAATATAATGTTTTGGGTTGATGTTGTTCTATGTGCTGCATATATAAATAATAGATGTCCATCTAATGCTATTAGATACAAAACCCCACATGAAATGTGGTATGGACATGTTCCTTCACTAAAGCATCTCAGGGTCTTTGGTTCCACCTATTATGCCTTGATACAAAAGGTACATAGAAACAAACTTGGTGCTAGAAGTCATAAATGTATCTTCCTGGGGTATTCAAACACCTCCAAAGCATATCATCTCTATGATGAAGTAAATAAAATGTTTGTTGTATCTAGAGATGTAATTTTTCTTGAATCATCCAAAACTGACAATGTTGTTGAACGACAACTTGACCACTTGGATAGATTCACAAAAGCAAAATCATTTCAAGAGTTTGATAATCAGATTACACATCTTGAAGGGGGAATTCCTATACTAGATCAACATGTGGATTCTTCTTCTGAAGAACACTCTCCCCTGCATGAAACTCCAACAACGGATGATGCTTTAAGTGAGTGACAGAATTGGGAGACTCAACCTTGGTTCAGTCCCAACTCAATCAGTGGAGTAGTTTGGACCATCTAAGAAAGGTCCCCCCAAAGTGGCTAACAAAGACACTTGAAAGTGTTCATCGTGATAAGGTTGGAAAGACAGGAACTAGAAATTCAAACTGGCAAAATAGAGGTGATGTAGATGACTCTAATTCACCTGTTGATATGGATGTTTCTTATGATTGTGAATTGAACTTGTCTATAGATTTTGAACCAAGTTCCTTCAAAGAAGCTCCTTCTCATGATTAATGGAAAGAGGCGATGCAAAAGGAGTATGATGCCCTCATAAAGAATGACACTTGGAAGCTGGTCGATCCTCCATTAGGAACCAAACCAATTGGCTGCAAGTAGGTCTACAAGAACAAGTATAAAGTTGATGACTCACTTGAAAAGCACAAATCTAGGCATGTGGCAAAAGGTTTTTCACAGAAGGAAAGGGTCAATTATGAGGAGACTTTTGCCCCCACAGCAAAATGGGCTACAATTCAGAAACTCTTTGCCCTGACAGCTCAGAATGGTTGGAAAGTCCATCAAATGGATGTAAAAACTACCTTCTTGAATGGAAATATAAAAGAGAACATTTTTATGTCCCAGCCTAAAGGATTTGCTGTGAAAGAACATGAACATAAAGTATGCAAACTTGTGAAGTCCTTGTATGGCCTCAAACAAGCACCGCAAGCCTGGTATGAAAAACTAAGTGAGCATCTTCTGAAACTCAATTTCAAACATTATGGTCTTGATGATGTAACTTTATTTGTCAAGAAAGTTTGCAAAACAGTTGTATATCTTGTGGTATATGTAGATGATCTTTTAATGACAGGGAACACTGAAAGCTACATTACATCCATAAAGAAGGAATTGGGGAAAAGTTTTGAAATGACTGATTTGGGCTATGTTTAGTACTATCTTGGTATTGAAGTAACCCAACATCCGAAGTCCATATTTTTTTCTCAAAATAAATACATTGGAGATCTGTTGAATAGGTTTGGCATGACAGAATGCAATCCTCTTACTACTACAATGAAAAAAAACTTAATGCTCACATCTATTGAAGGAAAATAATTTGAGGATGCAACAAAGTATAGACAGCTTGTAGGAAGTCTCAACTACATAACTACTACCAGACCAGACATTTCATTTGCTGTCGGAATCCTATCCAGGTTTATGCAAAAGCCTTGTGAAGGACATTGGTCTGCTACAAAAGGAGTTCTAAGGTACTTGAAAGGAACTCAAGACATTGGAATAAAGTATACACAGGTGGATGCCTTCATCTTGATTAGATACTTTGATTCAGACTTCGATGGAGACAAAGAAACTGGGGTAGGTACTTTAGGATATGCTATGAGTCTTGGATCAGGAGCTGTCTCCTGGAGATCACGAAAAAAATCAATTCTAGTAGATTCCAAAATAGAAGCAGAATACGTGGCAGCAGCTGAAGCAACAAAAGAAATTGTGTGGCTCAGGAAAATTCTTGAAGATTTGCAGGTAAAACAAGTACAATCAATTACACTCATGATTGACAATACCTCTACAGTAAAGGCCAAGAACCCAAAGTTCCATGATCGAATGAAGCAGATCAATACTAAATATCATTTGATTTGGCATCATGTTGAGGCCAAAACATTCCATATCCATCATTGTTCCACTAATGACCAAATTGTAGACATCTTCACCAAAGTACTTGGAAGAGAAAAACTTGAACAATTCAGAATGATGCCTGGACTCACCAACATCCCTTCATATTAAGGGGGGAATTTTGACACCTAATCATTAGGATTGGGTGAACATAATGTAAATCAATAAATAAGTAATTTGAACAGTCATCGAGAGATCAAGTGAATAGTCTCTCCCTCATGTATATAATGAAGACCAACCTGAAGGAAAAAAAATATACGAATCAATTTTACCTTGAGGAGTTACTGCCTGGCCTAACAACCCTTGAGTTCAATGGAGAAAATACATATAATATAGTAATAGTTATGCTCCACTGCATAAAATCTGATGATTTGAATACTCCTTTAGAAGGCTAGCGAGCTGAAGAAAAAAACCCTTTGAAACATTGGGAGCTAATCCCCTTCCTTTTCCCTCTCTCTCTTTCTTTATCACGATCCCTATCCCTCTCACTTCCCTGGCCCCTCTCAATGTCTTCATCCCTATCGTTTTCATGATTGTCATGCTATCTATTGTCATTCCTCCCTCTCCCTCTTCCAACATCATAATCATGATGCCTATCTCTATTAGCATCTCGTTCATGATGAGAAGAAACAATATCTAGATCTCGTTATGGATCCCCATAAAAGCCCTTCTACATTTCATCTCTTTCCATGTCTTTACTTAATCTGTGTGAGGGACTATTACTATGGTTCCCATCAGAAAGTAAAATAAGTCAGCCACAAAGATATTAATCATGTAGATACTAGTTGCATAAATGTGACTTAAAATGAGATACAATTTGCAAGCACGAGAGACTTCATATGGAACCCACTTCAAGAAAATAAAATATAATAGATATACAATTTCATGCATTACCTGCCATGTGAGATGAATGCCTATAGTATCCAGAATCTAATCTACATCTTTATTAATCATAAGGTCTCTTAACCCGTATTAAGATTCTAATCTATTTATGTGGGAAGAGAATTTTCTTTCAATTTCTTTGGCATTCTTAGTGCCACGTTCTTCAAGAGGCTCATGATACTACATGAATATTACCTCCAATTGATGTAGATTTTTCTTGATATTACACATTTACAGTATCAAACTAGATGGTATATATATAAAGGAACAAAATAAATTAGCATCCTAGAGTAGAAGAATTGTTGCCCATTGGGACATCTTGTCCGTGTTCCTTCCCAGAACCCCAAAATATGTCATCACTACTGAAAGAAGAGTAATTCAAACCAAGTACCTTAATATCTACATTCTCCTCTATATCAGTTCCACCATCCTCATGAGTCCACTATGAAGCCTATAATACTAGATGTATTTTCATAGAATTTCTTGTTAAATCTTTTAGATCTGGATGTGGGATTGATGACTTTGAGGTCCCCACGACACCAATAGTTTTTGTTAGATTTCCACTGCAAGAGGCATCCATTTATTCATGTTCCTCAACCTGCAACCATAAATATGATTCTTCCTAAACATTGCGATAGTCCTTATCATCATCAAGTATGGATTTTCTTTCTTCACCTATGTTCCCAATTTTAAATAAGCATTAACTTCTATTGCATGCATCCCTCTGATTTCAAATTTATAACCATACCTGACATCCTTGTCTTGATCTTGGTTCATATTCTTCTCGGCTTCTTCTAATGTAAAAAATTAGGAAAACATTACCTCCTTACCACCATAAATAGATAAAACATCTTCCCTAGACCATCTTTCAAGCTCAACAAGAGGAATAATAAACAATTCTCATGTTTCTACTCCCTCTCCAATCACTAGAGCAACATCTTGATTTGCACAAAATTCGTCTATTATGTCTGTAATATTGGATTTAGAACTATCAAGGTTCTTTAATGCTGGGGCATCTCCATATATCAAATGAGTAGTAGGGACACCTGAATTTCAAGACCAGAGAAAGGTATCTCTCATTCAATTCACATAAGCAAATGAAAAGAGAAACCAATCTGACCAAACCTAGAGAGCTTTCATCACTCTCTCCCTCAAATATTTTGTAGTGATTCAACTAGTGATGTTTTGATATAGGTCATTAAATCTTTCCATAATATCAAGCAATGTTGCTTCAAACTTTGTCGTATATGCTGAAGAACTTTTCATAGGAGCACTACTATTGTGAAGAAAATTAAGAACTAACATGAGCCTTGCAAATTTTGTTGGAATAAGCATCTCCTTTAGAGTCAAATACTCTATAAGTACCTCAACTACCTAACCAGCTGCATCGAAACTATCTAGAGAAAATGTCATTGCATCTTTTATCTAATTTCTCTCCAAGGTTAAAGCATGAAGCATGCCCTCAAATTTACCATTTTGGCCCTTTGTTAAGGCATGTTCTTGATCCATTAGCCTAGTCCTTCTAGCAGCATAATTTGTAGTTGAGGATTTCCCATGTTCATTTACATGTTCAGATTTAATCACTTGAGTGGGGGAACTTATATGTATTCTGAATTGATAAACAATATTTCTGTGGAAATATGTCTACAAGAGTTATTGCATGTAGTGAAAGATGCATATTTTTTTCAAAAGTGTGAAAAAAATCATGTTACAAATATTCGAGGGAGGGATTTCTTTAAAACCTCTAATTTTAGTGTACCTTTAGGATGGGTTGGTTCCTATGGAATCATAAAGAACCTAAATATTGACTTTATGCAGACCAACAAAAATAAATGTATACCAAATGAGGGCAATAAAAGCTACAGGTATAATGTTGAGTTTTGGATTTGAAAATCCTCTGGACTATATAAATTTTCAAGTAATTTCTAGAAAGGACAAATTGTAGTCTTTTAGTTGTAGACCCAAGATATTCTTGGTTGTTTTCATAAAATTAGAAAACGTGGAGAATTTGAATCTCAGTGCAAGTTAAATTAATTTGATCTTCATACATGCCTTTTTTCATCATTACTATCCTCGACATGTTCTATTATTTCGAGTGAGATTTCCTGAATTGGCAGCCTTGTTTTCCCACATTTATGTTTTTATAGTCCACACAACTAGAATACTGCTACATTTGGCCTCCTTTACTTGTCTAGGCTACATGTTTTATAAATGGTACAAAACACTAATGAATGTTATTTTTCCATAATTTCTTCTCATTTTTGGATGTATTATGTCGAAATTTTATGCATGCCAATTATGTGGCAGGAAAAAATGTTCCATAATCCTTTTTTATGATCTCTTGTTTCTAAGTTAGCATGCTTCTATTATACTAGTTCATTACACCTATGTCATCTAAATATCGAGTTGAGTGGGTTTCACATTTGATATCCATTATAGTCAACAATTAAATATATATTTTTGCCATATACGTTGGATGATGTGATGACACACTTTGATTTCCACTAATGCTTTCTTTTTCATTTACTACTAGAAGTGCACAAATACAAGCTAACTTTTCTTTTTTTCTTCGATAAGAAAATGATGACAGCTTTGTATTTTGTAGTGAGAAGGATAACTATGTATTGGAGCTAGACCTTTAGCCCTTCAATTCATCCTTTCCTTACCCAACATGACAATCTCCTATTGGTAACATAGTTCAACTTTTGAACCGACATTTTTCTTCAATACTATTTCATGATAAAGAAAGAACGCAACCATTATCGGATTTCCTTCGAGCACACAAATACCACTTCTATGTCATTTTTCTTTCCTTGGTTAATATATTTCATAATTGTGTTTGATAGTTTATTCATTATTATTCTATGCACAATAAATATCTATAAAATATTAGAGAAGGATGACTTGGCTGTTTTAGAGATATATAATATGAATTAATTAAAAAGTCACGGGGCTATTTCAGTTCTCATCTTTCTATTTTACTTCTTTAGAGATAAATATATATTCAAATAGCAACTCAACTCAACTCAATATAAAATAGAGAATCCTAATTATGAAGATGTTTCTCTCTCCATACCTTGCAATGGCATTAAGTTTTTGAATTATACTTGAATTTTAGTCATAATAACTTGGATTTATATATTTATTTTAGCACCAAATTGTTGTCATGGTAAACATACGAATATTTGATTAAATATGACCTAAAGATGATTCAAAGAATATCACCTTTAGTCTAATCATGTGGCAGAGTAGTTTCTAAGGTGTGAAGCTTAATTACAGGCATTGTTTGTTTGTTTTTTTTTGTTAGAAAAGGGTTTTCTCTTGATTTTATGTGACTTTCAATTTATCATATGTAGCATGTTGAGAAATGGGAAAGAATAATGTGTGACATTTATCCTCCAAAAATTGACGTTGAATGAAAGGATTTAGATTTTAATCGAGCTACAATCCACTTTGGTAATGATAGAGGGACATCTTGAAAAGCTACCTAAGACTACACCATATACAAAGTTTGAACATAAGTAATATATGGATTTTTCTTTTGTAGATATGTTCTTTTTTCTATCCAAGATATCACAACAAGACAAATATTGATATTGTAGCAATTGTTAGAGGACCTCATTGAGGTTTATTCTTTTGATGTCCTACTTGATTGATAACTTCTCATGACAGGAAGGATTTAAACATGAATTAATATGTTCCCAAAACAAATTAGATTCAAGTTTTGTATATATAAAAGATAAAAATAAATGTCAATTCCTTCATTTGATTCTTACTTGTCTCTGGAGTGGGGAGGGTATATGAAATGTGATTGTAAAAAGGATGGGGAGACAATGTAGAGATCACATCTTGGATATCATTCATTTGTTGTTGGAGATCCTTCAGGCACTGAGCCACTGAATTTGGAAATGTTTCTAGTAGGTATTCCTATATTTGTTTTTAATGTTGTCATTCTTTCACCTCATGTTTATTTTAGGCAAGAAAATGTTTTAGGAATGCCTGATAAGATATTGATGGAGAGTTAAATGATTTTTTTATAATTGCAATGTCCATTCCATAATATCCTCTCTTTATCGTTTTATTGTATTTTTAACAATTATTTTATTTTTTCTTTGTATCTTAACAATGAAATTGAAAATACTTGGTATCATGTCTATTTAAAGAACAACCCAATCTTGAAGATGAAATTAGTTTTACATGATATTGATTAAAATCCTTTTAATTGTTTTGTGTTGAAATATTTTCATGACTATTAGAAAGCTTACTTTCATGTGGTTATTTGAGCACATGTTGTTCATATACTTGACCAAGTTCATGCGTTAGAGAATAAAATGTTGTTGCGAATAAAATGACAAGGATTAGACATCACACATTAGATTATTTGTTTTCACAAGTTATTTACAACTTGAGCTTTTTAGCATGTAACATAGTTTGCATAATTTTGCCGAAGCATTCCTTGAAGGTTGAATACTAAGTTACTAAGGTGTGATTTGCTATGGTGAAGTTTATTTGTTTTACAGGTTATCTAGCCACATATTGGCCACTATCGCTCAATTGAAGATAACATGTTTGACTTTCTTGCTTTTATGGGGAAGAAAGGCTTTAAAATTATTGATGTTGTGGTATATGTCATACAAATCCTTTATAGTATACTTTAGTTTTATATTATAGTATTCATCATCTCTCACATATTACACTCTGCACTATATATTCTTTTGTGTTTAGAAAAAGAACTCACTATTGATGGTAAGGAAGAAGATTTGAAGAAAGAGGAGAAAGCTAACACTGGAGCGACAAATTCATAAAGAGAGAGAAGAGGAACAGTCTAGTTATACCGTTAAAGCCAATATCCCATATAAGAGAAACACATAGATATTGATGTTCAAGTCTTAAGAGTTGGTAAATTCACCTGCAATGACTTGAAAATACAATGATAATGTTTTGTAGTGATGAAACAACATTTCATGTGTAAATTGTAGTCCAACCGATGTTAAGTTGGAAACTCATATTATAATACCTGACATTTCATATAATATAATTTATGTGGTTGAAAATTATTTATAGTTGCACTTGATATTGTTTAGTATTTTAATTAACATATGTAACTTTGTATTTTCATATTAGATGAAACCAATGCACATTGTATGACATTTTTTTAATTTAGTCATAAAATTATACTAATTAATTTATATTGATAATAATGAACAAATAAAATCAATCTAAAACTAATAAATTTTTAGTTTATATTGATTAATGATGAACACAAATTAAATGAATATGACTAAATTAGTCATTTATAATGATTATTAATAAAATAACTAAAATGAATCTAAGTTACTGAATCAGTCATTTATATAATGAATATAAAACTACAAAAAAAAAACTACTGCAAATGATGAATTTGTGACTACAAGTGACAACTAAATTTTTCATATATACAATTATTAGTAGCTAATTTATAGTATCTTATAACATGAAAAAAATCTAGTCATATTTCTTTGGTCATTAATTGGTTTCAAACGACGACTAAAATTTGCATATATATGGCTATTAGTAGCCAATTTACATGTTCTTATAACACGACCAACATTTTGGTCATATTTCTCGATTCATTAATTGGTTTTCTCAAATGATCATATAGTAATATATTTTGTTGTATATTTTGTCATTAATTGTGGCAATTAATGACTAAATCAATGATCAACTTAATGACTAAATATACTAGTAGAAGATAAAATTGAGACAACCAATTAATGAATAAGCTAAGAACGAGTAAAAGTTGGTCAGATTATAACATACTATAAATCAGCTACTACTAGTCACCGACTAAAATATGGTCATTTATATGCAAATTTTAGTCATTTTTTTTAGTAACTAATTAGTCATTTTGTACTAGTGTGAGTAGGCTGAATGATGAATAGGGTATGACAACACTGGTAATAGCTTGATGAGAAGTTGATGATAACTTAATGAAGAAGGTTGTGACAATAGTGGCATGACATGTTTTTGGAGACTTACATTATTTGTGTTGCTTGTGGATATAGTCTAAGATATTGTGAAAAGTGGGTGACAATAGATTGAAGAAGGATGCAAGTAATTGCATTGAGGTTGGTACCTCAATCAAGTTGCTTCCTAGATCATTAAGAGGTTGGTTCCTTAATCTGGTTATTTCCTACAACAATCATAAGTTTATTCCCTAATCAGGTTGCGGCCTATAGTATGTCAATGCTTGCATCCTTTAAAGGTTGATGCCTCAATTATGTAGATAAAAAATAGTAAAAAAACATAAGAAGCAATAAATAAATGACTAGATAATAAGCCACTTTGTGGAAGGAACCTCCCTTTAGATCACATAAATGAATGATTTTTAGATGATTCAAATGACAAGACCTCCTTGGTATATATAGGAGTCTTAAGGGTCAAAATATAATTAGGGCCTACATGACAATAATAATGTAAGGGAATAAAAATAATAATAATAGACTTCTATGGGGCACATGAACAATAGTATGTGCGATACACTATAATTATAGGGACCTAACATGCCCCTCTACTTCAAGAAGGTGTTTTCCTCAATGCTTGAGTAGTTTTGGTTGCTTCTTTATAAAATACTCATCCTCCCATGCTGAATCTCCAACAGTTAAGTTATTCAACTTAATGAGATACTCTAAAATTGATATATTTTGTAGATGTGAGATTCTTGTTTTCGTGATTAATTCAGGATCCAATATGTTTTTTCCTTCCTTGTCAAGTTATGGTAATATGGTTTGAATTTCTATCTTGCTACCTATAACATCCTTTAAGTATGAACCATGGAAAATTGCACGTACTCATGAAGATGAAATTAGGTCCAATTTGTGTGTCATAATACAAATATTTTGGAATGCCCTGTAATAGCCATAGAACTTGGGTGATTATTTGTTATACTTATTAGTTTGCTTTAGGGACAAGGCTTGTATTGTTGTTGCTATAAAAATACCCAATCATCCACATCAAAACTTCTTTCGTTGCAATGGTGATTTTCCTATTCTTTTATTTGATTCTACACCAAAGTTAGGTTATCCTTTAAGAGTTGTAGAACTTGTTGTTGATTCTCATTGTGATATTCAACTACTTAAACCTTAGAGTTGTCTCTTAAGAATGATGTGATCGATAGTGGATGTTACCCACAAAGTGCGATAAATGGGGTCATTTTTGATGTGGTATGGAAGGAAGTGCTATAACACCATTTTGCTAGAGGTAACCACTTTTCCCATTCTGTTTGTTTATCAAATTGAAAGTGATGAAGATATCATTCCAAACATTTGTTCATTATCTCAATATTCCCATTATATTGATGATGATAAGATGAGCTATAAGCTAATTGACTACCAATGCAAGAAAATAACTATGTCCAAAAATTTCTAGTGAAAATGGGATCTATGTCACTTGCAATCTTTGGTTTTCCACATAGAATTTGAACCATTTCCACAGATGTAGTAGCTACTATATTGAATTTAAAAGGATGAGATAGTGCACAAAACTATGCATACTTGGTAAGTCTGTCAATTACCACCATGATGACACTCTTTTCTTAAAACATGGGTAAACATGTGATAAAATCCATTAAGACCTCCTCTTAGTGTTAACATGGAATTGCTAATGGCTGTAAAATACCTAGGGTCTTAATTGTCTCAACATTATTTTGTTGGAAAACCAAGCATTCTAACACAAACCTCTAAATATGAGATTTAAGGCTATCTCAAAAAAAAATTTGTCTTCTTGTGGTAAGTTTTCAGAAATCATAAATGCCATCCTATAGGAGAGGTGTGTAATTTCAAAATAACCTTTTGTTTGGGTTGGGATTTCTTACCTATATATAAGAAATATTTATACCACAATGAATCATTTTTCCAGATCAATGTATAAGATGTAATTGAATCTCTCTACAACTTTTGAATGAGTTTCAACACTTCCTCATCATTCTTCCATTCATACCTTGCTTTAGTTATCCATCAAGTTATATAATAGAAATGGAATAGGAAAATTCCTAGATATCCTCATCCCTTTATGAGACTACATTATTAAAAACGTTTTTCTTCCCTTTTTTGTATATGATTCCAAAGTCATAACCAAATATCCTTGTCACCCAGTTTTTCTACTCTTCTAAGGATAAAATTTGTTCCAAGAAGTGTTTAAGAATATTATGATCCAATTTTATCTTGAATTGTCTTCCAATTAGATAAAGGAACCATTGTTTTATGGCATGTAGTATTGTCAATGTTTCCTTCTAATAAATAGGATTTTCTAAATACTTTATCTCAATTGGATGAGTTTCAAAATAAATGGGTCATGCTTCTTAGATTAAAATAACACTAAATCCATTTCCTGAGGCATCACATTCCACAATAAAGCTTTTTGTGAAGTTTGTTGTAGCTAAGACCATAGCATGGCACACTGCCTATATAAGATGTTCAAAGGCCTTAGCTCATGCTGGAATCCAAAAAAAATCATCTTTCTTCAATAATGTTGTGAGATACTTTGTTATTTTCCCATAATTCTTAAAAAACTTGCAATAATACCCCGCTAACTTGAGAAATCCTTGAATATGCCTAAGGCTTATGGGGATTTTTCATTCCTTGAGGAATTTAATTTTCTAGGGTCTACCTTTCACACCCCCATGATATAAAATAGAAACCAAATATTCGACTTCTTCTACCCCAAAGAAACATTTGGAGAGTTTTTCATATAATTGTTTCACCTGCAATAATTTGAGCACCCTATCAATAGGTTGAACATGATATTTCCAAGACTTTTTGTACATTAGTATACCGAAAAAAGTACTAACACAAATTTTCTAATAAAGTGTTTGAAAGTGGAATTCATCATACCATGAAATATGCTTTTAGAAAATCTAAAGGGTAGAAATATTTTCTTGCATTGATAACTACTTATGATATTCTTATAGTTTTTATTATCTTCTCATTATGTTATTATTTTATATTAGCTTCATCAAACAATCATAAAAACAAAACATGAATATCAATGACACCAGATGTAGCCACTCAACCATGAATAAAACCCATTTCTAGGGGAAAACCCAACCAAACTTTTCCACTGATAAAATTGAGAAAGACCAAGACCTTAGACCAAACCAAATGACCTTCCTCCTCCATCGACTCAACCTTCGAATATGATTTAACAAACTTCTATAGTATCTTCATTTCCATGTTATGAACCATCAATAACCCATAATTTCAGCCTCCAATAATTCCAGAACTTTGACCCAACAACAATACTTCAATTTCAGCCCTTCCATCAAACCAACAACTTCGCACATGTGAGACAAGCTAGAGAGAGAAATTTTTACTTATTATAGTTGAGAAATACCTCCTCCTTCTCTATGGATTCCTTCTTCTTCATTGAATTTCACACTCTTTTCTACCTCCAACAAATATAGATCAAACTTGTTGTTCATGTGCTCCAAATGATGTTGCATTGTTGCCTTTATATAGTAGACTCTACCCCTCAGTTAGGCTAACTTGTCCAAGTTGAGGTCGACATAGTGGAGGAGGCCTAAATGTCCTAATGTACATAAAATTATTATTTTTTAATTGAAAATGCCCGAGAAGGGTCTATTACATTATGATATGGATAAGGACACTTGACATAAATGCTAGAACCCTACAATGGAAGCTTTGACATATAAACCATTGGCCCAATGATGAACCCCATGCTTTAATAAGTCAATTTCTTTTATAATAATTTTTTTTTCTTTATTTTGACCAATACATTACATCATGTCTCAAATATAATCATGAAGACCAACATTAGTTACGCTTTTCAATACTCCTTCTAAGCTAGGGAGGTATTCATAATTACATATATATAGAGGTACATGGAAGATTCAAATTGATATACTCTATAAAGAGTGACAAGACAGAAAGTGCCATAGATTAGATAACTTATCAGGGTACTTTAATCGGGTGCGACTAAGGGGTGTTTTAAGATTCAACCTCTATATGTGCCCTTTGGCTTCCAATCTAACACCAACCTGGGGATATAGGTGTGTATCCAGGGTCATATTTTTATAACCAATGGCACAAACCCTACTCCGGGATCTACATAAAGGTTCCTTCTAGATTCGGACTGCTAATTATAATTTACTAAAATAATAAACTTGAATCTACTCTACTTATCAACATAAACAATTAAATGATTGTGAAATCATGAGGATACAAGAGAAACATTTAAATCAACACATTATATAAATATTTCTTAGGGAAATCCACAACTAACAATGCTTAGTATCTGTATATTGCATTAGTCAGAAAATATGATGAGATTACAATGCTTTGCTGAAGCCTAAGAAACATTTGAACTACCTATATCTATCTCCCTACTTCCTAGACAATCCTAGGCCAATACTTAACCAATTTGCTACTTTCCCATGTCCCTATTTCCTTGTGATATTTCCTTGGGAATTAACTCCCTATTAATTAGGGAAATTCCTCAATATGAATTACAAAATCCTCATAGGCCTTCCTCTCACTACATGCACTAGTTGTACAATTCAGATGATTGTACAATTGATACTACATTGTCCGTGAACTATAATATCAACTGGGTAACTATCAGATCTAACATCCATGAGTTATTTATGAGTGAATCATCAGTTAATTGGTTGAACACATGAAGCAACGCCCCACTGTGTGACTTCCTACTAGTTCCTCCATCAGTTGGAACTAGTTTAACTGAATGTAACTTAATTAAACTGAATTAATTAATTACAACTCAAGATAAACTCAACAAGGGATCCTATAAAGTAGGAGATGCTCTACATGGCTCAATTTAGACCCTAAACTCAAATTAAATGAGACAAATAATTCAATTTAACTTAGTTAACATGTAAAACATTTCTTGTGATGTGGAATTACAATTTTAATCCTAATTAAATTCAAGGAAAAAATTAAATCAAGATTTTCTTGTTGCATTTTCAACACTCCCTCTCAGCAAGAGAATGATTATCTTCTATCCCGATCCTGCTGCCATGGAACTTGAATTTTCCTCTTGATAGTGCCTTGGTTAAGATGTCTACATCCTTCTTCTATGTAGGAATGTAGTCCAACAACATGATTCTCCTTTGCACATAATCTTGTAGATGGTGATACTGGATGTTGATATGCTTGGATTGATCATAAAAAAATGGATTCTTAGAGAGATTGATACAACTCTAGTTATCATAGCAAATCCCTGTATGATCCATCTACTTACCAAATAACCAAACAAGGATATTCCTCATCTAGATAGACTCACAATGTGCTTGAATAACTCCCATGTACGTTGCTTCTGATGAAATGAGTGCACCTGATCCCTGCTTCATGTTATACCAAGAAACTGATATTAACCTAATACTGAAGATTCCACCTAATTTTCTCTTCCTGTCAGATGGACTCCCTAGCCAATATGCATCTATGAACCCTTGAATCTTAACTGTCTATGTATGTTTGTACCAAAGACCAAAATCAATGGTGCCTCATAGGTATCTCAATACATGTTTAGCTTCCTTCCAATAGAGTTTCATTGCATTAACCATTGCATGACTAAGCTAGTTACCTGTAAAACATATGTGTGATCATGTGTTAACCAAATATATGAGCGAACCCACAAGATTCCTCTAAATTGTAGCCTCCACTACTTCACCTTAAGTAGCATCTTCCTTCAATTCCCTACTAGAGGATTCCCCATGGGTTTTCTGCTCTCCATGTAGAACTTCTTTAGTATCTCATTGGCATACTTTCTCTGAGAGACAAAAAATTCCTCATCTCCTTTCCATACTTCCATACCAAGTAAATAATGCATGGTCCTAGTTCCTTCATCTTGAGTTCTCTTGAATATCCTCTTTGTAAGATTTTACCAACTTCTCATCACTTGTTAGAATTAAATCATTGACATATAATACTATAATGAACAATTTACTTTCAAACATAATATGGTAAAGGTTTCCATCCGCTTCACTTTTGTTGAAGCCCAACCTGGTGAAATAACTATCAATCCTAGTATAACAAGCACATTGTGATTATTTCAATCCATAAAACACTTGTTTGTGATTGCACACATGCGACTCTATGTTGAAGTTCTCAAATCCTTTTAGCTACTTAATGTACAAATCTTCCTCAATCAGTTCGTTGATCAATGTTTTCTTCACATCCCTCTCATTTATCTTCCCTCCTATGTGTTGAAAGTTTTAGAATAGATTTGATTGAATAGTACCTTGCTACTGGATAAAAAGTCTCCTTGTAAATAATACCCTCAACCTAAAAGAACCTGTTGGACATAAATCTAAAGTTATGTTTCTCCACACTCCCATATGTTTCTTTCCTTACCTTATAAAGACATCTAAAACACACCACTAACTTGCCTGCTAGTCTTGGGACCACTTCCCAAACACTGTTTCTAATAATGGAGCCATACTCCTCTACCATGGCATCAATCCATACTAGTTGTTTCACTGCTTCCTCGAATTAGGATGGCTTAATCTCTACACTCTTGTTCATAAGATCCATGTAGCTAGTGTACCAATCTGGTGACTTGCTCCATTTGCATTGTGATGTGGGTGCTCGCACATTCTCTCTAGCATCATACATTAGTTTGTATGCCTCTCTAGTGTGCTTCCTTCTATCTCTGGAAGTCTCTGAATGAGTGGGTGCTTCCACTCTCTCGTCCTCTACATGTGGCTTCTCCAAATCATCCCGAGGTTCTTCTTTTGTAGCTAAAATCTCCTCATTTGCATGCAGTTGAAGCTCCCTCTCAAGGGAACATCTCATGGCCTTCTCTTCATTCAAATTTGCATCTCTACAAACCATTGTCATCTTGTGAGATGACAAGTACACTTGATAGTTGTGAGGTGTATCATTGTACTCCACAAATATGCCCAAATCAGTAGTTGGCTTTAGATATTTCCTTGCATTCTTGGTAACATGATAGTAAACTAATAAATGACAGATATTGAATTGTGCCACATATGGTTTCTTACCTAAAAAATCTTCTTCTCATGTACTCATCCCAATAATTCGATGAGGATTTTTATTCTTCACATATACAATTAGGTTGCATGCATCAGCCCATAAGTGCAATAGTAGGCCCTTATATGTAACATTTCCCATGTAGCTCCCAAATTAATTTTGTTCTTCCTTTCAAACACCCCATTTTGTTTTGAGTTATGTGGTTCTATAACTCCCATCAAATGTGTTATGATGCACATAATTTCTTGAATTCATCTGACACATATTCTCCATCGTGTTCGCTCCTTAGAGCCATCACTTTCCTCCTAGTGTCTTTCACAAAAAGTTCTTTATATTCACAAAAAATATATAATGTCTTATCTTTCTTATGCATGAACAAAATCTAGCACTTACATGAGAAATCATCTACAAATCTTATGTAATACCTATGATTGGCTGTGGAGGCTATCGAGAATGGTCCACACATATCCGAATGAACTCTTTGAGGGATCACTTGTGCTCGAATGTCCTTATAATGCAAGATGGCTTTTGTGTACTACCCTGTAGGTTTTAACCATGTATATAGATTACCTCCATACAAATTCTAAAAAACTAGAAATAAACTATGTGAGAGCGTAACACATAAAACACATATACATAGAGATTTTACGTGGATCCCAAAACCGAGACTACCAGCTTGATTTTCCATTATGTTCCTTTCAATGTTACAATACATATTTATACATGCCGAAGAATGCAATACCATGGACTGAAAACCATCGCGTCCAACACCATGTGCGAAAAACATGCATAGAACCATAGGTAGGCCTACCCAACCTAATATAGGGTACAAAACCAAAATTTTCCGGGGCGCTGCCCCGGACTCCATAGAGTAGGGGCTTACCTACACCACTTAAAGCCCTTGTCACTCCCCCCACTACACAATCTGTGCAACGATGGGGGGTTCTGCCCCCCCTCAAACCCCCTGGTTAACTACATGGGCTAGTCATGGAAAGAATATAACACAACCCAACATTATCCCACTTGTTGTTTTCTTTCCACAGGGGGCCACAAGAGAGCTTAGTCATTTATCCAACCCTGCAACACCCATTGTTTCTATACACCAAGAGAACTTCTCAGAGGTCACAGATTTTGTCAATGCATCTGCAGGATTCTTCAAAGTGTCCACCTTTACCAACAACACGTTTTTGTCTTCTATCATATCCCTCACCAAGTGATACTGAACATCAATGTGCTTTTCCTTTGAATGATATGCAGGGTCCTTTGCCAAGAAAATTGCACTTTGGCTGTCACAGTATATCCTTATAGCTCCCTCTACTAACCCCATACTTGAACACAATATTTGCATCCAAACTACTTCCTTGCTTGTATGAGCGGGTGTCATGTATTTGGCCACTTTAGTTGATAGTGCCACTATAGATTTTTTCTTACTCATCCAACTGACTGCACCTTGAAATAGGTTAACCACATACCCACTTGTAGATCTTCTGTGATTCAGATCTCCAGCCCAGTCTGCATCAACAAAGCCACAAATATCCAATAATTTTTCCAATCCTGGTCTTCCTTGGTAGCACAAACCATAATCGCTAGTGCCATGCAAGGACCTGAAAACTCGCTTCACTGTTTCCTAGTGCTCCTTCCCTCGTTTTGACATAAACCTACTCAATACTCCCACCGCATGTGCAAATTCTACTCTAGTACACACCATTGCATACATCAGGGTACCAACTGCACTTGCATATGGAACACAAGACATGTCCTTTTCCTCTTCTTGTGTCTTGGGACACTATTCAGTAGATAACTTCACACCTACAAGAATAGGAACCTTCACTGGTTTACTATGTTGCACATTAAACTTCTGTAGTATTGTCTTGACATACTTCCTCTAGTTTAACAAGAGCTTCCTTTTTTCTTGATATATTTTAATTTCCATGCCAAAAATATATTTTGCAGCACCAAGATCTTTCGTGTCGAATTTGGGGGACAATTGGGTCTTCAAATCTTGGATAATTTCTTTGTCATTTCCAACCAGTAACATATCATCCACATGAAAGAACAAATAAATAACACGGTCAACAATTAATTTAAAATACACACAGTGATCTGATTTTCTTCTCATGAAGCCATGTCCCCATATAAATGTATCAAATTTCTGATACCACATCCTTGGTGATTGTTTCAACCCATACAATGACTTCTTTAACTTACATACCAGTTCTTTCTTACCCTTCACCACAAAGCCTTCAGGTTGATTCATGTAGATTTCCTCTTCTAGATCCTCGTGAAGAAATTTTGTCTTCACATCCATCTGTTCTACCTAAAAATCAAAAGTAGCAGCAATAGAAAAAAGTAATCTAATAGACATTACCCTTGCAACAGGAAAAAAAATATCACCAAAATCAATTCCTCGCACCTGTGAATAACCTTTTACTACCAATCAAGCTTTGTATTTCTCCACGTTCCCTTCTGCATTTGTATTTTTCTTGAACACCCATTTGCTTCCAATGGCTTTCCTTCCAGCCGGCAACTCCACCAGATCCCAAGCCTCATTTTTGTGTAAATATGCCATTTCATCAACCATGGCCTCTTTCCAGAGTTTTCCATCCTCTGAATCTACTGCTTCCTTCATAGTTTTGGGATCATCTTCAGTAATAGATAAAGAAAAATTTGAACAGAAAGTATATGGACTATACCATTCTAGCTGCCTTCTTTCTTGAATTGATCTTCTCACACCCAGAGTTTGTGGCTCTTCCTCTTCTGATTCCTCCTCTCTTGTAGAGTTTGATTCTTCCTCCTTAATCTCAAACTCTATCTTCTCAGGTTCCTTTGGTTGGAATTTATGTTTAATAACATCTTTTACCTCTGTAAACACCACATCTCAGCTCTACACAAGCTTATAACCCTTTAAACCATCCCTATACCCAATAAATATGCACTTTTCAGATTTACTATCCAACTTGGTTTGTTTCTCCTTTAGAACATGTACATATGCATCACATCCAAATACCCTTAGATGTGAAAGAGAGGGTTTCTTACCAGTCCATACCTCTCATGGAGTTTTATCCTCCAACGATGATGAAGGTGATCTATTGACCAAGTAACATGTTGTCTCTAGTGCCTTTTCCTATAATTCCTATCCTAACATGGCACCACTAAGCATGATTCTTGCCCTTTCCATTAACATCTTGTTCATTCTTTCTGCAACTCCATTTTGCTCAAGTGTGTATGGAGTAGTCTTCTATCGTTCTATACCACACTTCTTACAGAATTCTTCAAATTCCTTACAGCAAAACTCTTCATCGTTATCTTTCCTCAACACCTTTATCTTCTTCTCTACCTGGTTTTCCACCAGAGTCTTAAATTCTTTAAACCCATCAAAGACACCAGGTTTCTTCTTAAGGAAATATATCCATATATGCCTTGAGAAGTCATCTATAAATGATACATAGTACACAGACCTACCCAGTGATGGAACCTTCACAGGTCCAAACATATCACTGTGCACAAGTTCTAATATCTATTTCACCCTCTTACCAATAGAGGGGAAACTCATGCAATTCTGCTTCCCATATACACAATTTTCACAGAAATCAAACTCCACAAAGCTATTACTCATACCTTCTACCATTCCTTTACCATGAAGTATTTGAAGCTCTTCCCTCCAATATGTCCGAGCCTTTGATGCCACAGCATGGTCTTATCTCCAGAGACCACTATATTTTCTACTCCACTTTAAGGAACCACAGAGTTGTTGCACCCATCAACAACAATGCTACTTTGTAGATTGTACAGAGTTCCAATCCGAACTCCTCACATTAATACCAGTGCTCCCCAATCCATCTTGTAGGTATCCTTCTCGAACAATTTTTTTACACCTGCATCATCCAACCTGCTTTCAGAAATCATATTTCTGGCCAATGCAATAATATGTAGAACATCCGGAAGTGTTATGACCCTTCCACCATGCAACTTCAACTTTACTTTTCCGTAACCAACAATTCTAGCCTTCTTATCATCCCCTATGAAGACATCACCACCATAGTATTTCTCATACTCGCAAAACCACTCTCTATGGGGCGTGAAGTGAAAAGATGCATCCGAGTCAATCAACCATACCTCATGATCTACATGTGTACTTGAATAAGCCAAGTACATATCCCCACCTTCATCTGAGGTGGTTTTCACCTCTGCAAAAGGAGCATCATCAAATCCCTTCCCTTTTTTAGGAGCTTTAGATTTATAGTCCCTTTTGTAGTGCCCTTCCTTTCAAAATTTCCATCTCACCACCTTTACAGGTTTTCTTGGAGATTTAGATCTCCCCCTAGATTTAGATCTCCCACTCAATGACTTATTTTTATTTCTATTATGGGACCGTCCTCATATAGACAACGCATCATTGTTCTGGCTCTCTATACTTATCCATCTCATCTCCTCCGTTAGCAATGATGAGACTATTTCATAAAACTACAAGGCAGTTGTATTGCTACCTATTGCAATAATCAGACTATCCCATGAATCTTGTAGAGAACACAACAAACTGATGCACTTATCTTCATCTAAAATTTTAATACCAATAGATAATAATTGACTTACCATAGTATTAAATGTACTCAGATGCTCTGTCACTAAGTCTCCATCTTTCATCCTCAAGTTATATAGCTTTTTCCATAGGAACAGTTTATTCACTAGAGACTTACATTTCTACAAAGTCCCTAACTTGTCCCATAAAGCCGTCACTGTAGCTTCCTCTGATACATTCAACAATAATGAATCTAAGACACATAATCATATTGTGCTCTTTGCCTTCTGATCCAACTTCTTCCATCCTTCATCAAGCACTTCCATTGGTTTAGTACCCAGATCTATCATGATCCACTAATATTTATTCACCAACAGATCCTCCATCTTGAGTTTCCACAACTCAAAAATCTAACCATTAAATTTCTCGATCTCTATCTTTCCATTGCTTGCCATCTTCTTTCCATCTCGCAAATCTCCCACTGAACAAGGTCTACCACAGGCCAGAGCAAAACCCCTCAGCAACAAAGGCTTCCCCTTGAAGCCAAAATAGTTTCGATACTAAGTGTAGGTTTTAACCCTATACAAAAATTACCTGCATACGAATTATAAAACACAAAAAATAAACAATGTGAGATCATAACACATAAAACACATATACACAGAGAATTTCCCCTAGATCCCAAAACTGGGACAACCAGCTTGATTTTTCATTATGCTCCTTTTAATATTATAATACATATTTGTACATGTTGAAGCATCCAATTGCCATTGATCGAAAACCATCGTGTTCAAAACCATGGACCAAAAACCATCGTGTCCAATACCATGTGCAAAAAACATGCACAAAACCATAGGTAGGTCCACCAAACCTTATATAGGGGTCGGGTTACATGCACCCCTCAACCTCCCTATGACTCCCCCTGCTACGCAATCGACGCAACAAAGGGGGGGATCCACCCCCCCTCTAACCCCTGGGTTAACTACACAGGCTAGTCGTGGAAAGAATATAACATAACCCAACATTCCCCAATGTAGACCCTTTCCATGTATCTCTATGCTCTAGTGAAACCTTAGGAATTCTTTTAGAAATATGTTGCATGATCTTCAAAGATACATGGTGCAAGTGACCAAATCTTCTATTCCACATCTCACCGATGTCTCGCCTCTGCACCTTCTCTGCTTTTGTGCTCCAGGAAGCATAATCTTCTACATCCAATTTGTAGAGATTCTTCACCTAAACCCCAATCTGCTTCCATTTTCTTGAGGATATGTGATGAAGGAAATCCTTTGTTATGCTAAATATGACATTGTAGCCAAGATCCCCCAACATATCAACTAAAACTAAATTATTCTTCGCACCCAAAACATGCATGACATCCTTTTATGTGAGAGGACAACCAAACTCCCTCTCAAAACTAATAGTACCGATGTGGGTCACCCTAAATCATCGATCATCTCCCATTTTGATGTGCATCTGGAGATATTTGTCCTCCTAATCATTAAAAAACCATTTGTTTCTAGACATATGGAATGAGGTTCCACTGTCTATATACCACACACTACCCATCACATTTGTCACCATGCAAACAATGAGGGTGAAATCCAACTCGAATCGTGAAGCAAGACCTTCACCTGCTACTCCTCCTGAGGTCTTCTTGTCAGCCTTCATGTGTAGACACTTCATGGCATAGTATCCCAACTCATGAAAATGAAAACAATTAATCTTTGACAAGTACATCTTCTTGCTTGCCTAACTAGAATATGATTTGGAATGGGATGGATTACCATTCCCTTTGATTTCCTTTCTAGCCAAGGCATAATTATTCTCATCATCATGCTTGGATGAGGATCTATCTCTAGTGTTTCACCAAATATCTTCTTGCAACAAGTCCAACCACAAATGTCCCCACTCTGGTGGCTTTTCCCTCCCATTTCCTAATCCTAGTAGTTGTACTAGCTCTTGGGAAGGCCTAGAAGTTCTAGGATAACATGATCATCTTCATTAACTGTAACACCAACACTTCCAAGCTCACCCCAATAGTGGGTGAACTTCGTCAAATACTTTGGTATTGTGTCACCCTTCTCCATATTGATTTTACTAAGCTTGTCCTTCAATGCCAACTTCCTGTGTTCACTGCTATTCTAGACTAGGTCTTTCAATGCCTTCCATATTGCATATGGAGTATCCTTCCCATGGAGGTTTGAGACGCTATCCTATAAAACTCCTTATAATATGATCCTTCTTTCCTTTGAAACACATTTCCTCCACTCTACGAGATCTTGAGCATCAATTGTTGGAGGCTTATGCGTATACTTTTCTATGAATTCCTTCAGCTTGTTGTCTTCCAACACTACCTCCATCCTGTCCTTCCAAGAAATATAGTGTGACCTAACCTCAATGGAATATTTGAGTCTCAATCTATAGAACAACATCTTGTTGGCAGAATGATACTGTAAATTCGATTTCACTTGCAAAAGACAAACTTCTATTTTCCTCTTCTAGAGTGATTTATGCTCTGATACCATGAAGAAATTCCTTGTAGATTCAAAATTCTAATTGCAATTTAGTAAAACAATAGACTTGAATCTACTCTATTCATTAGAAAAAATAATTAAACGATCACGAAATCACGAAGCATATAAGAGAAATAATTCAATCAACACATTACAAAGTCATTTCCTAGGGAAAGCCATAGCTAAAAAGCCCCACTATCTGTATATTTCATTAGTAAGAAAATATGAGAAGATTACAATTCTTTGCTCAATATTGAGAAACCTTTGCACTATCTCTATCTATCTCACTGCTTCCTAGACATGCTTAGGAAAATACTTTACCAATTTTCTTCTTTCCCAAGTCCCTATTTCCTTGCATTGTTTCCTTGGCAATCAAAACCATATTAATTAGGGAAATTCCTCAGTATGAATTGTGCAATCCTCTTAGGCCTTCCTCTAACTACATGCACCACCTATACAACTTAGATGATTATACAAATATTACACTATCCCTGAACTCCAATATCAACTCGATAACTCTCATATATGAAATGAATGAGTCATTTATGAGTGAAGTGTCATTTAACTAGTTGAACACCTGAAGTATCACCCCACTATGTCACCTCCTACCATTTCCACCATCAGTTGGAACTAGTTTAACTAACTTTAACTAAGTTCAAATAAATTAATTAATTACAACTCAAAGTAAACTCAACCAGGGCTCCTATAAAGTAGGAGACACTCTACATGACTCAAGTTAGATCTTCAACTCGAATTGATTGAGCCAACTAAATCAATTTAACTTTATTAAATCATATAAGTTTCCTTATGATGTGGAATTACAATTTTATTCCTAATTTAATTCAAGGACAAAATTAAATTAGGATTTTCTTGTTGCATTTTCAAAATCTAAACATCAACACCTAGGTCATCCAGATGTTTGCCTAAGCATCTTGTTTCCATAAGATGATTCATCTCTCCTTATCAACTAAACCAGATATATATCCATGAATCCAAGCATGTTTCAAACATTCACCTTATTCATGGAGAGATCCTACACAATCACAACCCCGATCAATAATAAACCTTTAAAGATATATACAAGTAAGTACAATCCTTAGGGCTCCTCAATCATTATGATGCTACTTATATCATCATAAATTTATTGAATACAACTTATTAGAAGCCTTTTCTTTCACTTGTTCAATAGCACCATATACAACCTCAATACTCTTCAAATATTTTGAAAATCGATTTGTAGTATTTTAATTCAATCTTCGGTTGCATTCTTTCTTCAAGGTTTTCACTATGACTATGATAATATGCCCTCCCTCCCAAATAGGTAGATATAACTTTTATTCTATCGAAGCTCCCTCACAACTTAGGGAAATCAACGACTTCCTTCTTTTATAATAGCATAGTAACTTCATGCTTTCAAGGTTGCATTTCTTTCTCATGGTATCAAGTTCAACTAGATCATCATCATTCCTATAGCTTCTTTCATCATGTTTATCACTTTTATCATCTTCAATTACAAACATCTTCAACATCTTTCAGATCATGTACCTACAAAACTTTAATAGGAAGTACAACCAAATAAAATAGATAGAAGCATGAATTCAATAAAAATAATGTCATTACAATGGAAGCATCAAAACACTCAAACATTGAACATCAAATACCTAAACGTAGTTAGCTAAATAATCAGCAAGGGTTACATCTTCTTACATACTTGACTTCAAATTATTTCCATGATGATGTCATAAGCCCTAGACTTGATCTTTGAGACACAAAGCCCTAGATATCAACAATATCAACCCAATCATAATACTATACATCTAAAGTTTCAACAACATGCTTTTTAGAATTACATGTTAGACTCTAATAGTGTTTGTTGCAAACCCTAAAATTTATCATCAAAGCTAAATCATATTATAATTGAAAACAATATAATCATGTCCCAGAATATAAGTCTCTAGTAGGGTTTTGTTACAAACACTAGATTTGACAAACTGAAACATGAGTATTAACAACTATGTTAGCATACTCACATATACATAACTAGGATGCATCAACATTTCACATCAATATTTACTAGGTAAACCCAAGATCAATACATTAAACAATTAAGCCCAGGGTCTCAACTAAACAAATGAATATATACCTAAGGTTTCATTCCTAGGGTATTAATTTTGTTATTACAAGGGTTTTGTTTATATACCCTAATTTACCAAACCCTAAAGATCTAGGGTTTCATTTAGATATTAACAACAAACCCTAAGGATTAGGGTTTTTACCATAAAATTAACAAACCCTAAAATTCAAGAGCATAATATTTCTAGACATTATTAACAACCACTATGTAGGCTAAGGTTTCATTATTAACATTAACGTACCCAAGATTCTATGGTTTTATAGTGAACCATAAAGGTTATAGTTTCACAAGAATAGTCAAATGACAAGAGATAACATAATGAGGGTAGATTCAATCCAATGATTAATAACCCTCACAAGAATATTTAAGATTTAAAACCCTAGACATAACAATGTTAGTAATGTAAATCAAATTAAAAGAGAAGAACATACCTATTGTATGGATAGAACCTTGTAACAAAACTTTTAGTTTGAGATCCCCCTTGAGTTGTTCTTTAACAAACCTTGTAGGACATTAATTCTTGAAGGGATTCCTTTGAAACATGACTTCTTCCAAGATTCAAGTATTTTCTTTGTAGTCTCCTCCATAGCCTTTATGTATTTTGCAAGCTTTCCTACCACGAAAAAGTATAAATACAAGATTATTATTATACAATACAAAGAAATATGAATGTAAGGAGGAAACCAAACATCAAACATGAAAACAAAGAAAAATATACTTATGTTTTGGTAAAATGGTGATGGCTCCCTCCTAATCCAATCTTCTTAGGATACCTACAACTTATAAAACAATTCAAGAAGTTATAAAAGATATATTAGATCTACAAACTCTAGAGATCAAAACATAAGAATTAAAATAGTAGACTAATAAGGATATGTAAGAGGATACTTAATAGTATAAGTATTTGACTTTAGATTCTTCAGTCATATTCTTCATAGGTGGAGCTTCATCGAATACCTTTGCATGTTCTCTATATGTCTTCATATTTCTTGGATTTTGAGGGCAATGAATTTTGTAATGACCCATCTTATGAGAATCGTACCATTCAATCTTGGATAGGTCAACTTTCTTGTTTCGTCCTTTGAACTTCTTGAATGTTCCCTTCTTCTTATAATGAGAAAAATAGGCATTAGAGGTGGTTTATTACTCATCCTTCTTGTTGTTGTTTACTAATGATGTTCATACTTCTTGTTGAATGCATGCATTCCATATTTGTTCAAAATTTGGAGTATTCTTCCAACTGTTAATTCTATTTGCAAAAGCACTCTAAGATTTTGGTGGACCTAGAAGAGAAATAACGACAATTTCTTTCATAGTAAAATTTCATCTATTACATGGAGTTCAACTCTTTTTCTAGATATCATTACAAAATATGATGACAAAGTATCATATTTCGTCATGTTTATTGTCCTTATTTCATTATTGAGGCTTGCTATCTGAACAATGTTCATGATGATGACTAACCTCGACAGAGCCTCATATATTTATTGAGAAAAGTCTTGTTGGATATGTATGGGATTAAGTTGTCCTTTAATCCATATAGTATTAGGTTCGTGGCATATATTTTTGTTTCTCTAAAATTCTCATTTATTGCATCATCTCTAGATTTCTTGATTTTTTCTTAAACATGATCTAGTACTTTATGTTTAGTGAGGATAAGATCTGTCCTCTTCTTCCACACTCTATAGTTAGTGGCTCCTTATATCTTGTTCTTAGAATTAGTTGTCATGTCTTCTTTTCTTTATATATATATATTTATATATATATATTATATATATAATATATTATAATATATATATTATTAGGTCTTTTACTTATATGATCCTTTCATGTAACCCCTTTAGTATATCTTCAATCTACCTTTTTCTCCCTTCTTCACCTTATCTCTGATACCATGTTAGAAAAATAGATACGTAAAAATATTTTATTATGCTGATAATTACTTGTGATATTATTTTAGTTTTATTATATCCTCGTTGTGTTCTTCTTTTATCTTAGTTTCATTAAGAAATTATCAAAAGGAAACATGAAGATCAACGAGACCATATATAGTCACTCAACAAGTGAAAAAATCAATTTCTAAAGGAAAACCCAGTCAAGCTCTTCCACTAATCAAATTGAGATAGACAAATATCTTAGACTAGACCAAATCACCTTCCACCTCTGCCAAGTGAACCTTCCAATATGTTTCACAAAACTTGAGTAGTCGCTTCTTACCCAGCAGTTACAACCCAACAATAACCAAGAATATCGGCTCCCAACAATTCCAAAATTTCGACCCAGCAATAGTAGTACAATTTCGGCCCTTCCATCAACCTAACAAATTCACATGTGTGAGATAAATAGAGACAAATTTTGAATTCTTATGCTTGAGAAAGACCTCCTTCTCGTTCACTATTTTCCTTCTTCTTCCTTGAATTTCACACCCTTGTTTGTCTCCAACAAGTAGATCGAACTTGTTGTTGATGTGTTCCAAATGAGGTCGAGTTGCTACCTTTATATAGTATATTCTACCACTTAATTAGGTCGACTTGTCTAGGTTATGGCCGACTTGGTGGAGGGGGCCCAAATGGCCTAATTTACATTAAAAAATAAATAAAAAAAATCTTGATTGAAAATGCCTAAGAAGGGTCTAATACATTATGATATGGATAAGGACACTTGGCATAAACCCTAAAAGCCTTCAATGGAAACTTTGGCCTTTAAAACATTCACCCAAGCATGAAACCCATGATTCAATAAGTCAATCTCTTTGATAATAAAAATTCTTTTTCTTTATTTTAAAAAATACATTACATCATGACTCAAATACAATTATGAAAATAGACACTAGTTACATTTTTTCGATATGTCTTAATAAACTTGCATAATACCCTACCAACCTAAGAAATCTTTGAAGATGCCTCATGTTTATGGGGATTTTCCAATCCTTGACGGATTTAATTTTTTTAGGGTCTACCTTAATACCGTCATGATATACAATATGATCAAATATTCCACTGCTTGTGCCCCAAACAAACAATTGGAGCATTTTGCATACAATTGTTTCTCCTCCAATAATTTGAGAACCATATCAATCAGTTGAAAATGATCTTTCCAAGAATTATTGTAAATTAGTATACCATCAAAAAAGACTAACATAATTTTTCTAAGGAAGGGTTTAAAAGTGGAATTCATTAAACCATGAAATGTGGAAGGTTCCTTTGTATGGAAAAAAGACATGACCAAAAATCTAGAATAATCTTCAAGAGTTTGAAATGATTTTTTCATAATGTCTTATATCTTCTTTATAATTTGATGATATCATAAATGAAGATCCAAGTTGGTGAAGTAAATTTCTCCTTGTAGTTAATCGAACAATTCATCAATGACAGGAATGGGAAATTTATCTTTAATATAAAACTTGGCGAGCTCTCTATAATATAAACACATAGCCCTGATCCATCCTTCTTGTGCACCAATACTACTAGTGGAGAGAAATAACTTTAGCTAGGATGAATTATGCCTTCCTCTAGCATTTGTTCAACCACATGCTCAGTTTCACTGCTCCGAGCATAGGGATATCTGTAAGGCTTGATGTTTGGAGGAGCACTTCCCGGAATCAAGTTACTAGCATGATCATGATCATGAACGGGTGGGAGAGATTTGAGTGTCTCAAATACCTTGGAATAACTTTCAAGGACTCTTTGGAGCTCTGGTGAAATTGATGACTTAAATTCTTGAACATATAGTGAGCTTAATTGTACATTTACCATTCATTGTTCCTTCTTCAAAAAAATTTTCATGCCATTAGGGTTGATTATATTTCCATGCTTACCTATGATATGTCTTAATTAAACTTGCTTTCCTTTCTAGAAAAAAATCTCGAAAATTAAAAGCTATCATCACCAAAGAGTGTAACCATTCTACTCCTAATACAACATCTGCACCACCCAATTGAATGTCAAGCATTAGAATATTATATATATATTCCCCCATGCTTATATTAATATTATTGCACTTCCATGAGTAGTGTATACTTCCTCCATTGACAACCATAACATGATACTTTGGCGTTGGATATAGAAAGGTATTCAAAATCTTGTCTATCTTACAATAAATAAAATTACTAGTTCTATGTAGATCAATAAACATTATTACCTTTTTCTTCTTGAAATATCATTTTGTCTTAAGAGATTGAAGAGTGATAATTTCCACCAATGAATTACCAGATATTTTTGGAATAATTTGTCTCTTCTTTCAATCACTGAGGTTGGTTCCTGGTGTATGTCTTTTTCTTTTTCTATTTCTTGTCCCTTTTCTTCCTCGTCTTAACAATACATGTAAAATAATTTATTTATAGCAGAATTATGACCTTTAGTGTATTTTCTATCACAATTTCAATATATCCCTTCTGATATTTTTTCCTTCTTTTTTTGTCTTGTCAAACTTACAGATTGTGGGAGGCTATGAGTGGAAACACTTCCATACTTATATTTATGATCGACAAATATTTTTTTGGTCATAATTTTTCTTTCAACTTCTTTTCCACCTTGATTTCATTCTTCAATGACTTGGCTTCCTAGAGTTGAACATCATTTTGGATGTTATCCCTTAAGGGTACTATGGAGATATCAATTATATTATCTTCTAGAATATCTATTACCATCATTCTCACTCTTTGGAATTCCTCTATATTCTCTTGAACTAAAACATTTTGTTTTAGATTTATAAATTGGTTAAAGAAGGTATTTCTCTTTGTATCTTCATAATGTGCTATCAATTCCTCAATAAAAAATTCCAGGGGACAAGCAACTTATGAGAAAAAATCCATCGTTGCCACATAAAGTTATTTGGTTCTAAATATAAAGATGAAATGTGTTCCTTTTGTGTTTATTGCACATCATGCAGATCAAAGAGCTGCTCCATTTTCAATATCGATGTTACTAGATACTTGACATCAAACTTCCTCATACTGACCTTTGGAATATGGTTTGTATTCAACCCAAAGTCCAGGTCTCTAAAATCTGGATTCAAATCCTTTTTCTTTCATCATGACATTCATGGAGTAGGATTTCACCATTAGGAATACTTTCCTATAACAACATTGTCGAAACTTCCTTCAATCCCTCTGTTAACACCCAGGTTGTTCCCTATGACTCCCAAGGGAATACGGCTGGGGTAACCACTAACCAATCTTTGGACTACAGCTTCTAGCCCAGCTGTAATCAGAGAGGGCTCTCTCTGTAAGGTTCGTCACTGTTTTAATGGAGTTTTAGGCTAGTTATGAAGTGAATGTTTGATTGTTTTTTATGTTTGGTTGGGAGGATGCTTCTGATAATTTTAGAGCGTTTCTGCAGGTGAGACTAATCCATTGGGCAATGGGGTCTGTAGCTATTGTTTCCTTGAGATCCTGGCTTAGTGCAACTGGAATTACAGGGCCTGTGTGTATTTCACAAAACAAACTGTAAACTGTGATGGTGAAATGATAAACAACTAGCAAAGAGCATTTAAGGATTCTTTACTGAGTCGGGTAGTGGGAGAGAGGTCTACTACTTAGGAGCAATTACTTGAATTCCTGAAATAATAGAACACTGTGATGATATAGTATGAAAGGTAGCATTTAAGAATTACCCTCGATATCATAACTGAAGAAAACACATGAAATAGCTTGGATTGAGCTCAGGGTAATCAATGATTAAGTCCTGGGACTATTCTTTTTCCTTGCTATTTAGATATTAAGTGCATGGAGAACATGAAAGATATATGAAAGTATAGCAAACATATATGTAACAGAGAGTAACAAGAAAACTTATTGAGCCATGGAATACACAGGAATCCTGCAACTTTCAGCCATACACCAGCAAGACATCAACAGAGACAATATTTCTGGAAATCCCATCATCCTTGTATTAGTTGTCTGAAAATTTACAACATAAGAGTAACAGAAGAGATATCAAGAGATTTCTTACATCCGAAGTCCAACCCCTGCTAACAAATGCGAGGGGGAATATATAGAAGTCTATTACAAAATATCTCAGGCATGAGTCATCTGAGAGGAAAAATATCTTCTTACACTCGTACTGAGCTGGTAGATGAGAAGTTATTACAATCTTTAATGAGCTATAAAAGCTATTAACTCTTGTCAGAACAATCTTGGCATTTGGGGCTTACGGAGTTGGTTGGAGTCTGCTGAGTGCCTTGACATAACTACTGAATAACGTGTCCATGCAGCTGTAGTTTGTGTGTCCTCTTGGCCCTGTCAGAAAAATGGTCAGAGACTGCTGACTTGGTGGCTCTTGGAGTTGACTGAGGGTATACCACCAAGTTTTGTGCATTTCTTTATCTTTTGGCCAGCTGTCATGGTCCATATGTTGGGTCCGCATTCAGCTACTTTAAATGCTCACTTTATCCTTCTTTTTGTCCTGTATTTGACGTGGAGCTGGCAGTGACTGGACAGCTGGAGCTACCGTGGCAAAATTCGAAGCATTGATTGCCACCAATCTTCCTTAGGCATCTGATGCCTCCTAATCTTTATTAAGGTCTCATCAGCCTCTGTATATCTAAAGAAATTAGGAGGAGTCTCAAAAAGGTGATTCACTTCATTTTCAATAAAGAATAGGCCTCCCAATTTATCATATAAACTTTGTCCTGAGGGCGGCCCTGTCTGTTCAGATGTACTGCTAGATGCAGTAATCTGATTCTCAATGTATGTTACCATTCTGTTGGCAAACTGCTCCTGGGAGACCAATTTTCCTGCACTAGTTAGGAGGCTGGGCAAGCCTTTTGCTTGCAGTTCTGCCATCTTGACCTTGAATTCCTCCACATCTGCTGTGATCTCATAGCACTTCCTCTCCACAGCTTGTACATAATTCCTGAGGGTGAGCACTCTCTTGGCAATGAGAACGGTTTCTGTTCTGTTGGGGATACCTATGGCTACCAGTTCCTCCTGCTCCTGCCTGTTTAGGAAATCTATCATCCTGTTGGCCTGATCTGGTATGTTTCCCAGCAGTGTTTTGGCCTTATTGATTTCTATGTGTGCTTGGCCCAGCAATTCCATCTGCTGATGTATTGTTTTTATTGATTTCCATTGCTGTGTGATGGATTTGCTTATTTTGGCCCATAAGATCCTTTTTATTTCAGCCATGGCTGTTTCTAGATTTAATTCTTTTTCTAGGGCCTTTATCTTGTCCTTGAGGGCCTTTATTTCTCTGCCCTGCTCTGCCACCGGTACCTTAGACTTGTCATATTTGGAATCCAGCTCTGCCAATTTCTCCTTGGCTTTCTTTATTTCATTGGCCTGGAGTTCCATCTCTTTGACAACCTTGGTCAATTCCTCTATACTTGGATTGGCCTCTTGGGCTGCTGATGTGCCTGTTGCTTCTGTTGTGGGGGCCACTGTTGCCCCTGATGTTGCTGTTGTTGTGGAAGTAGTTGGAGGAGCTTGGGAAGTAGATTCTCCCTGTTTGTCTTGTATTTCTCCTTCCAGCTCTTTCTCCAATTCCCGGATCCTCTGATCCTGCTGTAGTAAGAGGTCTAGCTGGTCCTCAGCCTGTTTTTGCTTTTGAAGCTCAGCTATTTGAGGGTGCTCGATGGGCTGCAGCTTCAATCTCTTCCTTAATGCATTGAGATCGTCATCTTTCTTCTTTATGAGGGCCTTAACACCTGTCGGATCACTAGGATCATGCCCTAAATCAACAATGATATCTTCAAGAGATTTTATTCTATTGTCCTTGGCTTTGGAGGACATCCTCTCAATGTCTAGCTGAGTATTGGTGTTTTTTAAAGACTCTTTCAGCTCATGGGCCAATGTGGCCTTTTCTACTAAGGTGGCATAGACCATCTCCCCAACCTGCTTGTGGAGTTCAATCTGGTCCATGGGATGTATATCTTTAGCCAGGACCTCCACCCTTGTCTTTATGAAATCTGTAGCTGTCTTAGGCTACGGCCCCTTGGGCTTAAAGTGACTGAATATTATTTTCTCTTCTTGGATGTCATAAATAGACATCAATCTCTCTTGCATGGCTGGTGTAGCATCTATGAACTGTTTATACACCTCAGCCCTCAATAGCTCATTTTGAGCCTTTATTTGTTTAAAGGAAGCCTTGGTGCTCTTTGGCTTCTTGCTCTGTTGTGATTGAGAGGCCACCTCCAAGCTAACCTGTAAAGTTTGCTCCTGCTGAAAGGAGCTTGTCCCTGTGTGTTGGCTGCTCTCCCTGTCCTTTGCTGTAATGTTTAAGACATCTTCAATAATGTCTTCCACCTCTGGGGAGTCTGCCCTTTGCCTTTTGGCCTCTGGCTGGTGGGAGGATCCACTGAGAGGAGTGGACTCTTCTCTTTGTC
>APFE030997074.1:2304-20560 GCA_000404065.3 Pinus taeda
ATTCTTAGTTTCCCTGGGCTATTGAGCCCTCTTAAATTCCATGAAGTGAGCTTCATGATTCACTACTAGTGGTGGGCTCGTAGTACTTTGTCAGCTTAGCATACCTGCCTGAGTCAACTAGGATTTTCCCTGAATTTTTTTAAAATGTTATGTTAAAAATTATATATTATAATTTAGTAATGTAAAAAAAAAAATCATTTTCATTTTTTTCCATGAGAAATTAGAAAATTATAATTTTAAATTGTTGAATTTATGAAAGGGAAAAAAAATATCGACATTGCGAGAGAATGTCAATGTACTCGAATTTTAGGTTGATATTGGTCGGAGATATCTTGGGAGTTTCCATCTCGTTGGAATCCATGAGTATGGATAACTAAAGTGAAGTTTTACAAAGAATTAAAAAAGAATATTCAGTTTTAGGGGCACAATGACTTAACGAGGTGATCTATCTTTGTCAAATTAGTGCTCTCAACACTCTCATTTTATTTCTATTCTGGATTATTAGCTCACAAGGAAGTGGTTATCCTCGTCAAATTAGTCCTTTCAACACTCCCACTTTATTTGTGTTTTGGATTATTAGCTCCCAAGGAAGTGGTTAACCAGATGTGCACTCTAATCAGGGAATTCCTCTAACAAGGTGGAAAGCACAACGATACAAAATTTCATTTGGTGAATTGGAATATAGTCAAGCTCTGAAACGGTTACGGTGGATTGGCAATAAAGGAGCCCTACTTCATGAATTTAGTAGTGGGAGGCTCTGCCCAGAAAAATTTGTTGGTCAATATGGATTGCTAAAAGTCGAGAAATATTCAAATGAGAACTACCCAGTGCTCAAAAGGTAGCTCATAAATTAACAAGTCCATTATTTGAGGCCATCTCTATTTGAGGGTATAAAGACTCATCTAGGCAATCTCAACCCAATGGAAAAGGAATGGATTGAAATGGGCAAGCAACCAGATCATGTTAGTAGCTTAGAAGTTTGTCCAATAGATAATAGGTCTTATTGCATTAGAAAGGATCTGTCAAAATTTCAGCAATGGAGGACTCATAGCCAATTCTCATTCTTTTTTGATGGATAATTAACAAGTAATCCGAGGGTAGTAGGACTGTGAGGGATAATCTTTGGCCGTAATGAACAAATAGAGATGTGGTTCTCTTGGGACTTAGGGTTTACCAAGCAAAATATATTGCCTTTGGAAAGGGTTGGAACTGACGATTAACATAAAAATCACCAAAATCTTTATGTTTGAGGACTCAATGATAACATTGCTTCAAATAAAAACCATCAAATTCATATCTTTTTCTCACTTTATAAAAGATAATCATACTAATCATACCATGTATAGGAAATTTGAACAAATTGATTTTTTCATGTCTTAAGACCAATGAACTCCAAAGTTGATTTATTGGAAAGGAAAAGAGGTAGTGTGATCAAAGGCTCTAGAAGTGAATGAAAAGTATTAAATATCTCCCATCTTCCATGAAAAGAAAAGGATATGTAACTATTTTAAGGTTTACTAAATTTGAATTAAGCCATTACATATTGGATCTGGCTCCCATGTGGAAAGTTTGTTATATAAATCCATCCTGAAATCAAAAGGTGGTCAACAAATCGAGGTTGGTAATGGAATAATGGTTCGCATTAACTCCTTTGCTAAGACACAACAGGATGGAGGTCCTATGTTTTTTTATACCTCCATCTAGCGGATGATCTATCTCAGCAAGGTGCAAGTGGCATATGCATTTAGCTCTCGAACACAGAATGGCATTCACCTCACTTCAATTTCTACCATCTTTAACCAGCCTCGGAAAGCTTTCCAGGTCCCCCCTAATGTCGTCTCCTGCTGACCCACTTCCTGCGAATGGTTTGCCTTTTTATGACACATCTGTACCAATAACAATTCTGATAAAAATCAAAGATGGTACTTGCAGAGGATTTCCATGATTTTACAAATATTATATGGAGTCGGTCGATTATCGAAGAATGTAAACTGTTGAGAATAATCTTCTATCGAGCGAACAACAAGACAATCAGAAACTGGATATTGTAACTTCTGGACTTTCTCAGTTGGATGTATCTGTATGAGATTTACCTGATCGCCTCTGCGCATTTGCCGAGCCTTAATAGGTTCCAGGTTTTGTTGTCATGTGTAACTAACAACCCGACCACCACCAGCCCTGGAGCGACAAGTGCTCAAAGCTTCACTGTCATTGTCAGAACCCCAAAGCGACACCTCCTCATGGTGATCCTTAGTTGCAGATACTCATCCGTAAGCGTCATTTGAAAAAGACTGTGAATCCTCAAATTGAAGGGTGTATGTAATTCGCTTTGACAATCACCATTTCTTGGTTTCTGGTGTTTTTCAGAGGCAAGTTGTTTAAATCTATCACTTTCGAACATTTTCTTGAGGCAAGTTGTTTACAACTTTCACTTTTGAACCTCTTCCCAAGGGATTTTGGACCATTAAAACCGAGTTGACTTTTACTCCAAAGCTTTATTTAACATGTAAGACAATAGAAATATGCATAAATGGAAATTATGTATAATTAAGAAGTTTTGAGATTAAAAGAAAAAAAGGTTTCCCTTCATTAAGTGGGTTCAGATAAAGGAATACAGAATTTTGACTCTAATATTAAATTTTAAAAAGGACCTACCCACCTACTAAAATTAAAATTTCAATTCATTTGCAAATTGTTCCACCACTTGCTACTTGATCTGATACGAAAGACAGCGAAACCATGCATTTCTAAAGATGTGGGCAATTACAAAATTTGTTGGTTGGTGAATTATTTCGTCTTTATCAAAGTCCGTTAGTTGTTTTACATTATACGACTTAGATCAAAGTTTATGCAAAGTCAGCTTTATAATATTTAATGAAGAGTACTGTTTATTAGGTTCGGGGATAGTGTTTTTATTTTTATTTTTTCCTAAATCATAGTAATTGTTATCAGTTTGTATGAAATATATGTTTAATAAATACAAAGAATAGAAACAAGTAAAACTTGCAATAAAGAGGTTTTATTTATATGATAAATTTAAGTTGATTTGGAAAAAAATTGAACTTTAAAAAATGTTATTTATTTTAAAAAATATTGTACAATAATAATGTAATTTTGTTTTGTTTATGGGTATACTATCAAGGCACTCTATGATGTGAAGGTTATTGGTTCAAAATTCCGTGGGTAAAAATACAGTCATGTTAAGGGTTGGTGTGGCCTAGGCCAAGTGCGATCTCTAGATGATTTTGATGGCTTAGATGCCTCTGAGTCACGGTTTCTTAAGCTAAAGGTTAAGCTCATCTCGGTACTCATAAAAAAAAGGTGATGGGGTGTATTGTTAAGGCGCTCCATGATATGAAGGTCACCGATTCAGAACTCTATGGGAAAGAATCTAGCCATGTGTGGCCCAGGCTGGGTGCGATCCGTAGCTGATTTTGATGGCTTTGATGCCCCTTGGTCACGGTTTTTCAAGCCAATAGTTAAGTTGCAATCATCTTAGGACTCACACAACTTAGAAAACAAAAAAAAATGATTTTTTAAATCATTTTTTCCAATTTCATATTTTATTAAAATGAAGAAAATTACAATTTAAATTATTGAATTTTAAATAAAATTTAAAACATGAAATACCATTAAAATTGTCTCTTTCAATATTAAGCCATAAAAATTCAAAAAAAAAAACAAAAGCCCCCAATCCAAAACTAAAAGTTACCTCATTAAGAAATACACTAACAAAATGCCATAACACAATTACAATTACAAATTCTGAATTTGTTAATTGATATCCATACATTAGAATGGGCCTTACACAATTTTTGTTATTTTAATCAAAGGATCAGGTGTACAAGTGGGATTGAGGGATGAAGGCATATTCTTCTTCGTAATCATAGATCAAGGGTTAAGGTCACCATTTAAAAATTCAAAAATCTAATCGACATGTCTATTTGCTTCATTTTTGGTTTGTATGTTTGATTCAACATTTAATTCCATTCACGCTTACCAACTAGTTTTATATCATGGCCACTGCCAACTAGTTTAATCACTTTATTTGATGGATTTGCTCTAGCTTGGGTTGTCATTTGTAATGTTTCAAACCAACTTCAAAGTTACCCTAATACTACCAAATTGAGTCCATAAGAAGTAGACTTTGGATAGTTCAGGTGCTCTAGATATACCCTAGGAGAATCATAGTGATTCTCAACACACATGAAATTTTTCATATAGTCCATTAATTCATTGCAAATAGTTAGTTCGATTTCTCTGCCATCTATTTTATTTTTTTGAGTTGTGGTACCTTATCCATTGTAACTGCTTTATTTTGTATTTTAACCATTTATTTTACAAAATATAATGATAAATGTAATTTAATTAATGATAATGTAGAAAGATATGGAATCATAGTTATGAGGTTCTATCCGGGGGATGATAAATGGAAGTTGATGGAGCCTCTTATAATGGTTGTCACTTAATTGATTATATTTTTTACAACTTAATTTGGTACGAATATAAACTAGGTCTAGAATCTGTAGAGACAACGACCTTGCCTCCATACCCTTTCAATTAATAATTAGGAATGAAATTAACAATTGATAATAGGGTACAAATAATGTTGTTTTCCCAAGGAAGGAAGATGCCATCCAAAAGTACCACCATTAACTTTTCGATGGAAGGCCTTTGCAACTTTGAAATAGTCAACTTAAAAATGAGAAATAAGTCTTTCAAGTTTGTTTAAGTTAGATCACTAGAGTTTTCTCTCTTTCAATGGTGGTCATGGTCATGAAATGTTTAGAGAAAGATGGGGAGTGAATGGAGGAAGGAAAGCAGAGGAAGAAGGAAATGGGTTAATAACATAATGTCCAGAGATTATTCACAATATAATTATTGTGAAAATAAACACCACAGAGATAGCTTTATGTTCTTTAAATATTGGAGATAACATATACTTAATTTTATTTTAGTTAGACTAGTGAATGGAGTCATCCATGGAAACCTCATTATTGTCACCAAGAGGGAACTCCGCAAGTGCATGTGTGAATTTTACTAATCTCCACTTGCATGAGACAATTGATTAATGATTGCATTTCCAATTAACTAGGACTAGGTGTTAAGTTTCTTCAGAGCATGTTCACATCTCTCTAGGTTCACTTCTAGAATCACTACTATATTAGTTCATCCCTGCAAAATATATTACATTGAATTGTATGCTCTCATAATTCTTTATTTTTCTGTAGTAGTAGAATTCATTAATTATTTTCTCTATAAATTTTCTTTCTTTCTTCCTTGTAATTTTTATTCATTGTTTTCTAGCTAGATCCAATTTGTGTAGGTTCATCTACAATTTCACATGGCAGTAGAGCCCATGGGAGCTAGGAAGAAGAAGCACAAACAATCTATTTGCCGATATTTAATATTGGATCTATAAAAAATAATGAGGTTTCCACCTTCTACAATTATCATGTGATATAACTATTTAAAATGGAAGATGGAGATTCTATTTCAACTGAGAAGTAGAGGCTTATATTAGATAGTCATGACAACAAATATTAAACCAAATTCTACAATTGAAAAATCAAAATATTTCAATTGCATGAAAGAGGCCTTCAATCTCCTATGCTTATTAATTCCTCTGGAATTATTGTTTCATGTTGAAGCATGCATAAGTCTAAATTAATTTTGGACCATTGTGGTGATAGTATTTGGAAAGAAGGATGAGATCTGAGCTCACTGTCAGAAATTATATATTACATAGCAATGGAACACATAAAATATTGCAGAAATATAAACACAAAAAACACATAAAACAAGAGAGACACAGATTATTCTCTTACAAAGAGCATGATGAGTAGAGTACCAAAAGAAGCATGATCAAGTATGCCTTGTACTGTGTCTCATTTGAGAGTGTTTGGATGTTTAGCATATGCACATGTACCTAAAGAGCTATGAGGAAAAATGGAAGATAAAAGTGCCAAATGAAAATTTATTGGTTATAATGAGCAATCAAAAGATTATAAATTGTATAAACCTATCACCAGGAAGACTATAATCAACAGAGATGTTGTGTTCAAAGAAAAAGAGTCGTGGACTAAGAGCATAGACAAAACAGTTGATGTATGATTACTACTCATGGAAGAAGAGGATGTAGCAGAAAATGACTAGCAAAAATCACAGGAGAAGACACCAAACAAAATCACACCAGTCAGGACTCTAAGATTTTCTAAATAACATGGATCCTCAAGCACATCAGCGGATTGGAATACTCCAAGTTATCAAGTGATAAATCATTCAATAGTAAGAGAAAAATTAGAAGTTTTCAAGATATTTATGATTACTTTGATGTTAGTTTAAATTTTTCATGGTCACTTCAACCATAATCGTTTGAAGAAGCTATCAAAGATGAAAATTAGGTGCAATATCTATTGAGAAGAACGATTTTTTGGATTTCGTTGATTTGTCGAAAGATACAAATCTCATTGGTGTGAAATGGGTGTACAAGACAAATTTGAATGAAAAAGGAGATATTCGTAGATTTAAGGCAAGGCTTGTAGTAAAAGGGTTCTCGCAACAACCAGGAATAGACTTTGGAGAAACATTTTCTTTGGTAGACGGATTGGATATTCTAAGAGGACTCTTGGCAACAACAAATTAGAACAAGTAGAAAGTGTATAAGATGGATGTGAAATCAACTTTCTTGAATGACATCATAAAAGAGGAAATCTATGTGCAGTAGCCTCTAAGTTATGAAGTTGAATGTCTTGAAAACAAAGTTTACAGGTTGAAGAAAGAACTCTATGGACCCAAACAACCACCTGGAGCTTGGTATAACAGAATTGACAGTTATATGATCAAGAATGGAGTTTGCAAAGCATCATTGAATCAACCTTGTACACAAAGGTAAATGAACATGGACATATTTTGATTGTTTACTTGTATGTGGATGACATGATTTATACTGGCAATCTTGAATTAGATGAATTTAAAGCAACAATGAAAAAATAATTTAAAATGAAAGATCTTGGTATTATGAAATATTCTCATGGCATAGACATTTAGAAATTTGAGAAAGGAACTTTTATTTGTCAAAATAAATATGATAAAACAATATTGAAAAGATTCTGGATGAAAAATTGTAAACCTACTCCTACACCAGTTGCAACATGTACAAAGTTAAGGATAATGAAGGACCATATATATGTTAATCCAACTCTATTCAAAAGATTGGTTGACAGCCTTATGTCTCTCATAGCTACAAGACCAAATATTATGCTAGGAGCTAGTTTGATTTCTAGGTTTATGGAGTCCCCAAAAGACTCACAAATTGGACAGCATGCAAAATATTTCTAAGATACATAGCAAGAACTATAGATTGTGGGATATTTTATGCAAGAACAAAGAAGAAAGATTTAGTTGGATATACTGACAATTATTTTGCAAGAATTTTGGATGATAGGGAAATCACTAATGGTTATGTGTTTCATCTTGGTTCATATATGATATCATGGGCATCTAATAAGCATCCTATTGTGACATTTTCATCAACAGAAGCATAATATGTAGTAGTGACATCAGCAGCATGACAAGCATTGTGGTTACAAAGAGTTTTGGATGGACTTCAACATAAACAAGAAGGATCAACAACAATCTATTGTGACAACACCTCAACTATTGCACCATCCAAGCATAGTAAGTTTCATCAAAAGAGAAAACATATTGATACAAGGTATCGTTTTATTAGAGAACTTGTTAACAATGTAGAACTATATTTGAAGCCTTGTAAATCAAGTGATCAATTGGTCAATGTATTCACTAAGCCATTAGCAAAATATGTATTTGAGTTTCATAGAGGAAACTTAGGTATTGTGAGCCTAGCTAAGACTTAGACTAGCAAGCATGTTTGAGTTGGCATGAGTCATGTCTTAGTTTAATAGTTGTAATTAAGGGGGAGTATTAAAGATAACTAATTACTCCCGCATGAAAAGTAGTCTAAATTTAGAGTGTGGGTTAACTGAGTCAAGTGTGAGTTAGTTCGAGTTCAATTTTATATTTGGTAAAATGTAGTGTGTGTTTGCATGTTGAAGTTATTTGAGTGAGTCGCTATTTGAAAAAGTATAAATAGCCCTTACCAAGCTCATTGTAATAATCAAGTTTTGTATGATCAATAGAGAAGAGCAACAAATCGTATTATTTTTATGTGTCAATTTGTGCCTTTCCTCCTCTAAATCTCCAACAGAGACGAAACTTCTATCAAGCTAACAATAAGACAATTTGAAACTAAATATGGTAACTTTAAGACCTTCTCTATTGGATGTATCTATATGAGATTGATTTGGTTGCTATGTCATTTGGAAGAGATTGTACATCACAGATTGAAGATTTTGTGTCATTCACTCCCTTTGAAAATCACAATTTCTTGGTTTCTGTTGTTGGTTTGAACCAAGTTTCTTATATCTATCCGTTTCGAACATTTCCTTAAACAAGTGGTTTACAACTATGACTTTCAACATCTTCCCAAAGGATTTTGGGCCATTAAAACCAAGTTGACTTTTATAAATCTTGGACAATAGAAATGTGCATAAATGGAAATTATGTATAATTAAGAATTTTTAAGATTTTAAAACTATATTTCCCTCCATTAGGTGAGTTCAGGAAAAGGAATAAATATTTTTTTGATTTAAATTTTAATTTATTCCAAGTTGCTAAAAAATAACTCTAATATTAAATTAGGAAAGGACCTACCCACCGACTAAACTTAAATTGTTATTTAATGTGATACTAAAGGTAGCGAAACCATGCATTTCTAAAGATGTGGGCTATTACAAAATTTGTTGGTTAGTGGATTATTTCGTCATTATCAAAGTCCGTTGGTTGTATCATGGCATATGACCTAGATCAAAATTTATGCAAATTCAACTTTATAATATTAACAAAAGAGTACAATTTATTAGGTAGGAGATATGGGATAGAGAATGGGAACAACATAAAACATGTAATAAAGAGGCTTTGTTTTTGTGATAAATTTAAGTTGATTTGGATTTTTTTAAATAAATAAGAAATGGTAAGAATTTTAGGAAATAACTTGAATTTTTAAAAATGTTTTTTTTTCTAAGTAAAAGTAATCTATTAATAGCTACAGAAAGATACAAAGAGGACAAATCCTCAACCAAGGTATCAAAGAGTATCAACAAAATCTGAACTACCCCAACATTGGGGAGACTAGTCCAGTGAGAGAAGAAACCTCAAATATGGCATCACTTCTCAAGTTCAGACCCCACAAAAGAAATAGTAAGATGGTTCCTTGACGATTAGCCCAAATAGGAAGCCAGAACCCAAGCAACATGAGCACAAAGAGTAGATAATGAACACCTGGGCAGCCACAACCTGCCGATGCGATATTGTAATGCAATCTAATCCGCGTCATCGCATCGCACCATCGCACATCACACCATCGCACCGCATCGCATCGCACCATTGCACATCGCACCGCATCGCATCACACCGCATCGCCTCGCACATATGAAGGTGTGAAGGATCTGCCCCTTGGTTTCTACCGATGCGATATTGCGATGTGATCTGATCGCAATCGCATATCGCTATATGTTAAGGCCTTGCCCTTTGGTCTCCCAATTTTGTGATCCGCCAATATTGCGATGTGATTTGATCGCAATCGCTTATTGCTATTAATTTCCATCTGCATCCGAGGGTTGAGCACCCGCATCCTAGAGGGCAGCATCCTTTTGGACCAGAAGTTTGCATTCTTGTTCATGATCATGATTCAGGATTATGTCTAGAGTTCCTGTGATTAGAGTGTGCTCAGGTTCCACACCCAAATTGGCCAGAAGGTCTGCGACCTTGTTGCCTTCCCTCTTAACATGATTGAAGATGATTGCTCGATTGTTGTGAAGCGAATGTTCTATGGCCTCCAATCTTGCTTCGAGTCTCCAACTATTGGCAATTTTCCTAGCATGAGTGCCATTTAGGAGTTGTTTGGCCATGTTGATGAGGATTAGGGAATCACCTTCGATTTCCAGGGGATGAAAGTTATGTTTCCAGGATAGGAGGAGTCCTTGCCAAAGACCCTCCAATTCAGCCGAGTTGTTGGTGTCCCATCCTATGTTTCCAAAGTAAATAAGGAGTGGCGAGCCTTCATGATTTCTGAAAATTCCACCGAATCTTGCTTTTCCAGGGTTGCCCTTTGATGCTCCATCAAAGTTGAGCTTGAAAGTGTGCTTTGGAGGGGAGGTCCAAGAATCCTTTTTTGTGTTGATGCTCTATGAGGGGGCTTGATTATGAGTTCCCTATGGGAGTTGCATGTTCCAGTTAGCCCAGATGGCCTTCTCATTTGCAAGAGTGGGAAAGTCATCCAGAAACCAACTACGAAGTGCCAAGGTCTCTTTGAGATTCAGACAGAAGTTGCTCCAGATGATCTCTAGCGGAGTACTTTGATCTTTGAATATGCGCTTGTTCCCTTCTTTCCAAATGGACCAGAGGAGGAGCCCAGGAATCAATCTCCATAATTGATTGAGAACTTCACTTTTGTAGGGGTTTTGTTGCCATTAGCGAATGGAGTTGGTGATATCGTCAGACACTCTGCATCTTCTTTGACATCAAAAGCTAGCCTTCTCCCACAGATGGTTGGCTAGGGGGCAAGAATCCAGAAGGTTCTCAAGTGTTTCCTCCTAAGAGTTGCAATTGACACAGATTGAAGATCCATGATAGTTTCTTCGCCTGAGTTTGTCCCAAGTGAGGATTTTTCGGTGCCCAACCAACCAGAGGAAGAGTGAGACTTTGGGCCAGGTGCCTGGTGACCATTATTCTACCCCAGATGGGATCCAGGGGCAAGGGATTTGTACAAATGATTTTATAAGACTCCATGGTGGAGAAGGTTCCTCTAGGCAAGTAACCCCATCGAAGAATGTCCCTGCCTTTGGAGTATCTGATTCGTCGATTCTGGAGCTCCCTTTCCAGGTCCCTCAGAGTTTGGTGATCTGCGTTCCTGATTATCCTGTCACTTTGTTACCATTATCTGTACCCTTGATCTATCTCCTGAGTCCAATATTGTCGGGCCTCCTCCTGATGCTTCTCATCCCTGGAGTGTCCTAGAGGCTGGCTAAGAATGCCATTGAGCTTTGGCAATTGGTTCCACGTGTCCATCCAAAACCGAGCTGCTCTGCCATTTCTTACTTCCCAAAAACTGTGTTGTTGGATCAACAAGAAGTGTTGTTTAGCTGCATTCCAAATGAGTGAACCTTTTACATTGGGAGTGAATCTGATGAGCTCCTCCTGTGTCCTATGATTGGCATATTTGGCAGTCCAAATGGCTACCCATGGCTTGTTGGGGGTGGAGAGCCATTGCCACCAGATTTTTGTGCACATGATAGCATTGCTGTGACTGGGATCTCTCAAACCAATACCCCCTTTTTCTTTGGGCTTACACGCAGTGGTCCATTTTACCAAGGCCCATTTGTGGTTGGTACCTATAGCCCCCCAAAGAAAGTTGCGTTGTAGATCCTTTATTCTTTTAATTACCCATTTGGGCGTTGCAAGGATTGAGAATAGATAAAGCAACATTGCCTAAAGCACAGCCTTGATTAGCACCAATCGACTAGCTATATTCAGAGATCTGTGCGTCCATAGATTGAGACGTGACTCAAGCTTCTCGAGGAGCATATGCCAAGAGGCATGCTTGATGGCCGAATCAATAAGGGGGGCTCCAAGATATTTAGAAGGGAGAGTGTCTATGGAGAATCCCAAGATACGGGCTATGGCACGCTGAATAACAGGGGGGGTGTGGAAGAAAAAAATCTGCGATTTAGCCTTGTTAATGCTAGTTCCTAAAGCTTCAGAGAAGTCATTCAACAAGAATTTGAATAAAGAGGCTTCCTAAACCGACGGGTAACCAAAAAGTATGTTGTCATCAACAAATTTCTGATGAGTTATTTCCGGGGAGTTGTGAATGGATAAACCTTTGAGCTGCTGGGAGAGGAGGGCTTGTCTGATATGGTGGCCCAAGCCTTCCGCCATCAGTCAAAGAGGAATGGGGAGAGAGGGTCGCCTTGCCTTATTCCTCTAGAGGGGCTAAAAGGACGGGATGGGATGCCATTAACGAGGATGGAGAAAAAGGTTGTAGATATGAGACTCAGAATCCAGCGAACCCACATTGGAGAAAAACCAAAAGTTGATAACATTTTTTGTATATATGTCCAACTTAGCTTATCAAAAGCTTTTGAGAGGTCAAGCTTGAGAATCATACCTACCTATTTGGAGTGCTTGAGGGAATGTATGATTTCATGCGTAAGGATGATGCCGTCCAAGATCTGTCTTCCTTCCATATAGCCAGATTGTTCAGGCGAAATGAGGAGGGGCAATAGCGGCTTTAACCTGTTGGCTATGACTTTGAATATCACCTTATAGATTACATTGCATAGAGAAATTGGCAGAAATTTATCCGGAGTATTGGTGCTCTCTTCTTTAGGAATGAGCGCAATGAAAGTTGCATTGAGGGAGGGCAGAAGCCAATGAAGAGTGCGTGATTCCTCCACCACAAGCCAGACCTCTGGTTTTATCAGCTCCCAGAAGGAGTGGAAGAAAGTGGTAGTGAAGCCATCCGGGCCAGGGGCTTTGCCCTCCTTGAGCTGATTCATTGCAGCATCCACCTCCTGTGGTAGAATTGGGTGAAGAAGGAGCTTGTTGTGTTCTTCACTAATAATTTTCAGCACATTTTGAGTGATTTTTTCTATAGCAGGTCGTCGATCTGTTTGGGGCTCTTGATGAACTTGCCGGAAGTGTCTTATAAACTCCTTCTCACTCTCATCATGCTTTTCTACTCTTTCCCCTCCTTGCTTTTGGATGAAAGGGATAGTATTGTGCATTCTTCTCTGAACTGTGGTTCGATGGAAGAATTTAGTGTTCCTTTCTCCTTCTCTCAGCCATCTAATCCTGGATTTCTGCTTCCATAATATTTCCTCCTGCTTTCTCCTCTCCTCCAGTTGATTGTGAATGCGTTGTTATGTTGATGCCCCGAAAATCGTTACATCAACTTTGGGGGATAACCACCCAGTCCGGACCTTAATACAGCTCCTTTTCCATTTGGGATGGTGGCTCCGACTGGATATAATGGGACCAGTTTCCCAATAGTGAATAAAAGGGGGTGAATGAATGATTGGTTTTCAAATAAATGATAATGAATGGAGGACTTATTCTATGAACGAAAACGTAAATAACTATTTTATCATGGGAAGCTTCTATTCTTTAAGTGCAATGTTTAATAATCTATGTTTGTTGATAGGCATATAGATGACACTATGCAATAAACAAAGACATTCATTTAAATGATAATTGCTTCGTTAAAGTAGTTGAACGAAGTAATTGATAAAGCAATATTACACTTCTCTTTTATATTACCGATATATGCATGATTGAAAGAATAGCAAACTGTAAACATCCAATAGTGGAAAGCATAAAGTTTACAGTTAAAATACATTCACATATTCAATAATAGCATAAATGACTAAACAACAATTCACATAAAAGGAATAAATTCAAACATAGATAATAGTACCATATGAGCTGTGAATTATCCCCTACGCCAATCGCAATTTAAATTCCTTCTTCTGATTCAGAAATGCTTTAAAATAAAGGCAATAGTGCACATTCATATCAAATCTTCATTGTCAAAATTTCGAAAAATTTGGTCCAGTCTTCATAAAAGAATATGCTTGAAGTACAGTAGTGCAACTTCAAGCTTAAGTCATATAATAAAACTTACGACCCTTTCTAAATGCATGAAGGGTCTATAAATACTAAACTAAGTTAACAAACTACAAAATAAAAATGCTACTAAATTGGTATAATCCGATCTTAAAATATCTCCCCCACAGTGATCTGGAAATCGGAAGCGATGATTCATTCTTCTGGTTGTTTGCCCTTTGTCCTGAGTTGGCATATTACCAGCATTGGCTCCACTTCTTTAGGGCGGCTGAGTCGAGAATTGATTTGAGCAGCATAGGTGGCATCATGTATATCGGGAATAATACATCCGATTGCATCCGTCAGGCATTTGAGGGCGGCTCTTTGACTGTATGGTTTAACTAGGAACAACCAATAGGTGTCCCAAGTTAAACTTTTAATCGCTGAGATTAATTTCCCGTTCTTTTCAAGCTCTTGGTTACATGACTGCTCCAATGTCTTGGCTGATAATAGTTTACCTGGTGTACATTGAGAAATCATGTTAGATAAATAGAGAGTGTTATTGATCAAGTCAATTAAATTGCTCGTAGATAACTTGCATCGGGAAACATCTCTCTCTGCTTTCATTAATTGGGACTGCCATTCTGTGAATAGGATTTCCTTATGGGATTCTAAGATTTTGGGCAAGTTTGCTGCCTTTCCCTCATTGGAGTCCTGCCATGTAAGAAAATATGTCAAAGTGTCTTCGGCTTGCTCCAAATCCTGCCTAGCATCCACTGACTTATCTATTATAGATGATGTTATGTCGCATAAAGGTTCAACTTGGGTGATTTCATGACATAAAAATCTTATTTGCGTTATTAATGCCTTGTTAATTTGCATTGCCTCTGCTTTGAACTCAGCAGGTTGGGGAAGACTTTTGAACCTTTCTACCTGAGCTAATAATTGAGCAATTTTCTCATCTTTTGCCTTTGCCATCTGTTCGTTCATGGCCTTCAACTTTGATAATGCCTCGGATAGTTCTTTCTGTTTCTAAATTGCTCCCGAATCAATCCTCTACTTCTCTTCATGCAACTGTTTTATTAGCTGGTTGTTTAATTGTTGCTGTGTGGATAGTTGTTGTTGTAGCTGTTCTAACTTTTGCTGCTCTTCCGATAGCTGCGCTTACAATAAAGCGATTGCTTGATCATTTTCATTCAACAAATTGCTTACCTCCGATGCCTTATCCATGATGGCTGCCGAATAGGCATCGACATATTGAGATAACTTGGTTAGGTCATCGGAGGGGTCGAATTCTTCTCTCCATACCACATTTGTTGTTATTGTTTGTTCAGGGAACAGAGAAGGTTGATCAATCCTTCTTCTCTTCTGCTGTCGTTTTATCACAGCCTTGTGTTTTGGGCTATAGAAAACATCTAGTGGAGGAATGTCCTCTACTTTCAAAACAATTTGATCGGAGGGGTTCTTTGGACTTATTTCTACTACTGTACTTGAGGGTGTACCGCTGGTTCCTTTTTTTAGAACCTCCCGTGATGCTGTATCTTGTGTATCGGCAGCTTTGGATGTTTCGACGTCCATTGAGGTCTCAAGATTGCCTATAATTTTATTGAATTGTTGCCATTCTTCAAGCAATCTTGGTTCCACTTGAGTATCCATATTTATTTCTTTGCTGCTCTTCTCCTGCTACCTTTTCTGCTCTTCTTCCCTTATTCTCTCCTGTTGCTTCTTTTCTGCCTCCTTTTGTTCTTTTCTCTGTGCCTCTTCCTATTCTTTTCTTTGTGCCTCTTCCTGTTCTATTCTTTGGAGTTCCTCCTACTCCCTTCTCTGGACTTCTTCATAGATTGCAGATGTAGCAGGAGTTTCATTAGTAAGCTGCTGCTCAGGCTCGCTTGACTGAATCGTCGGGGTAGTAGCTAACAAATCTAGAGGCAGAGTTTGCAACCTCTGTTCTCTAAGTTTGTTAAATTCTACCAACCCGTCGTCACGATATCTCATCCTGGCTAGCTGTTGTACCTGGAAGATTGACTCAGCAGAGGAGAATAGGTCATCAAACTCATCTTCCTTGTGCTCGAATTTAGTGAGCTTGGCTTGATACAGGGCATTGTAGATGACTTTCTTCAGGTCAAAACATCTATTAGGCAAAGTGGCGAGACTTAGGACGTTCATTTTTTCTGCCTCTTTCTTTGCATGTTTATAATCATGCAGAGTATAGACACCACACCTAAGGGGAAAAGGAGGCCAAACTTCCTTCTTTGAATTTCTAAGAGTTTTCGTGGCTGACACAGTTGTAAGCTGATATGCTATTTCGCGGGCTAATAGCTTGTCTGGTATGTACAAGGGGAGGACATGAGGTCTGGCCTGACTGTTGAAAACTCTTACATAGGTGAATTTTTCTTCTCCGAACCAGGTTCCTAGGGCTGTCAAGTCAATCTCAGCCTGAGAGGAGATCTTAGGGGCAGGTTTATCAAAACTTGCATAGTAAAGAGGTAGCATAAATCCATTGCAGACTTGGTATAAATGGTGCTTATAATTAGTTTTCCATAGCTTCTGGTGGTAAATATGAATAGGCATAGGGTCCTGTGGAGTCCATCTCCACCCTAAAACAGGAAACTCGGAATTGAAACAGAGGGTATCCAAAATGTAGGCACTAAAATAGAACGGAGGGATGAACCTATCGGTAACACGGGATTTATTTATGAATCCAAGAATAGCCGTGGCCAACTTATCCGATAATATATTCCCCCAATCCATAATTTCACTATTACATGCTGCTTCTATCAAAGGAACCATTTCTATAGAAAACTTAGAAGAATCATGCAATCCCCATAGTCGGCACATCATGGCTCCAACATAACAATAAGGAGAACATAAGGAGTCGACGGAGTACTTACCCGAGGACTCATGTTTGTGTTTCACCGGGTTCTGCCTCCATTCTCTTATAGGCGCTGACTCGGTCTCATTCTCATCTTGGAATTTCTCAAGAAATGCTTTATTATATTTCTTCTTTGGCTCAGGCAAGTGGTACATTTGTCTGAAATCGTTGGGCTGAAATGAACCAAATATTCTTCCATCGACAGTGCATAATTTTCTGTCCGTAATTGGAATTGCTTCGATTTCCCATCTCACCACATCCATATATGGAAGAATTTGTTCTCTAGCTGCTATCCTATGAAGGTAGGAATTAGCCAAATCCTTCAAAGTGGCATTGGATTTTTGGCTTGAACCCGCTGAGGCTTGTACCGATGTTTGCTCAGGTTCCTCAGCTTCAACCAGGTTGTAAATATTTTGCCAAGTAGTGTTGCCAAGGCTGAGACATGTGGTATCTGAAATTAATCCCTTCTTGCTTGGTCCTGGATCGGTGACATGTTGTCCTGTTATCATAGGAGCCGAAGGCATTCCAGACTTCTTAGATTTCTTTCCCATCGTTACTGCGAAAAAACTCTGCGCAAGAGAAAGATAGACGTAATGCAGAGAATAGATAGCTAAAACCAAATATGAGGAAATTGTGTCGATCAATGGGAAATGGATGATTTATCATAAGGTTCTCGCGGACGCAATCTCTGAAAGGATTTAGGCATGACTGCGTATTAATTGGCCGTTAAAACCTGTCAATCACTTAATTGCTCGTTATATCCTTTATTTGCCGAATAATGGTTTTAAGCGTGGATTTGATTTTTTGGCGGTTGGACGCGAGCGAATCTCTATCGGGAAGAGAAAAGGCTTTCAATGATAATTAATACATAATATAGCGAAATCATATTGATCTTTTTCGAAAATCGCGCTTTTGGGTTCATCGCAATCGGCAATCAGAGGAAGGCTTGGGTAATTTCATTTGAGTCTTATGAAATCCCCGATCGCCGATATGCGATATCGCTAGACTCGCATCAGGAGTTTGAATGAGGGGAGCTCGTTATGTTCGCATCACATCCCCGATCGCCGATTGCGATATCGCATCGGCGCAAAGGGGAAGGGCCTTTTATTATTTGTTTTCCCGATTTCCATCGGCTATTTGGCTTTTATCGCATCGGGGAAAATCAATGGGTCTTGGTTTATGCATCCTTTTGTTATTGTGATATGTGATCTTGCGATTGCTTTATCGCAATAATAAAGGATTATTCGTTTTATTTTAAAGACCGATTATTTCAAAGGGTTTGAAGCTATTTTGTTTATTTTGGAACCTTTTAGAAAAGTAATGGATTAATACCAATTTTAAATTAAAAGGGACCCATTTCAATTTATAATTTTCTAAAATAAGATTTATTGAAATGGGGGGTTGTTGTATAGCACAACAATTGGCGATTCGCTGGAAGAAACAGTTATCTCTGAAAAAGTTATTGAAATTTTTTGAACTTTCTTTACATAGATACCTTGTCAAAAAGGAAAGTTCTAATATAACTAAGTATACATACATTCTGAATATAATAAAGACATGTTTTTCTTAATTTCTTTCTCTTGTTAAAACTAAATACATTCTAAGTTTTAAATTGGCCTTTACTGGTTGATAATGATAAAACAAAACACCTTTCCAACTTAGCCATTTTGGTTGACTCCTTTGTCACAGGTAGAGCCTCTG